>JAQZBX010026663.1:0-28815 GCA_029593785.1 Cabassous unicinctus | reverse complement strand
GTAAAAAAAAAAAAAAGAAATATGCCATCTTGTCAAAATCAGCCAATGTTAGGAAATGTCAAAATTATTTACTTTACATATTATTTTATAGTTATTTTAATATGTAATAAATATTTTATTTAACATAAGACTGAGTAATTTTACTTTGCTTAGCAACCTGGAATTAGAGCAGAAGGGAAAATGGACTAATGAATGCTATTGTTTAATAGAAAGAACATTGAAATACAAAGGCCTAATTATTTTTTTTAAAGGCCTGATTATTAACCTCTTTGTTAACTATAGGCCATGGGCAGGTCACTTAATCTTTCTTAGATTCCATTTCTCAACTAGGAAAATTTAAAAATATAACTATCTTATGTGGTTGTGAAGATCAATAAAAATCACTACTGTAAAAGTACTTTTTAACCCTTAAACTGCTTTTAAAGGCTAATTTATTTTACTTTGCATGTAAATAGTTGCAATTTTTTATATTCATATTTTAATCAACTTTACTGAGTTATAATTACCTACAACAAATACAACCACTTTAAGTGCATACTTAGATGAGTTTAGTCAAATGCATTCACATCATCACTTCTATCAGCAAAGAAAAATTTTCTGTCATCTCAGAGATTTTCATCTTGTTCTTTTCAGTCAATTCCACTAACCTAGCAACCACAGATCTGTTTTGTGTAACTATAAGTTAGATCAGTTGTTTACACCTTTTTACGGTTGAGTAGTGCAATATTCTATGTATGTACCATAATTTATCAATGAAATCATGTGTTGATGGGCATATGCACATGGGGTATTTATAACTTTTGGCGTTATAAATAAAGCCAGTATGAATATTTTTGAAAAAATAAAAGATGCAGAGGTCCTGCTTAGGCAGGTTTCCAGCGGGGGTATAAAAGATAAGAGTAATTTAGGAGATGTTCTTTTCTCTCCATCCTCCTTCCTTTACAGCTCCTGAACATTGGATCTGTCTGATAAGCAAACTATGCCTTACTTGGTGATAAAACCAAAGCTTCTACACAATCCAGACTTGGTCTCAATCACCTCTTCCTCTAACATCCAGAGTGGATATCTCACAACACCAGTTTCTAATGAGCTAAAATAACATCATGAATAGGGCTCTGGATGAAAAGTCAGATAACTCTAGACTTAAATTGGAGCACTACTAGTTATTAGATTTTGCCCGTGGCCAAATATGCTTTTAGATAATTTGGAAATAACAAGAACTTCACCATGGTGATTATATGAGACTCAGATGAGACACCATACTTAGAAAATTCATTGATATATGACACTGCTGATTACATATTAGTTCTAATGATATTCACATTTCCTTTTTTTCCTAAAACCTTATCTGGGAATCTGAATTTCCTGTTATATATTTGAGAATGGAAGTCAAACACTCTTAGAAAGATTTCAGAATTATTTTTACTTATGAATAATTTTGACTATTTGTAAACTTGGCCTTTCTTTTCTACTAATTTCAGCATTTACCTGCAATGCTGCCATCCACAAGAGAAAGGAAGACAAGCTGATTGTAAGAGACGAGAAGATTTTTGCCAGGACTACACACTGCTACACCATGAGCTCTCTGTTCCTATGCAGAAGATGAGAACAGACAGCAACATGTTGACTCTGTGCCAGATGCCATTCCAAGCATTACATGCATAATCTCCTATAACCTCACGCAGATATGAGATAGGTTCCTTCTCATACTCTTTGTATAGTTGTGAAAATAAGGCATAAAGAAGCTAAGAACCTTGCCAAGCTAAATAGTAGTAAATAGAAGAGCCAACTCCAGGAGGTGCAGTTCATTGTATTCCAGGTTCTTCCTCATAAACATGTCAGAATTAAATATTAGAGATCAGTTTCTCTAGCCTGCATGTGTCTACCCAAAGGGCATCAACACTGGAATAGAAGTTTTAATGGCCTCACAGTTTTAACATTTTATTGTCTTTAATCCCCCATATAACTTTGTGGGAGTGTAATTGGATTGTTTTATATACTCTGATAAACTCTTGCACCTGTTCTTCTATGACTAAATTAATGCATACCATACTTCCCAGGCTCTTGGATGACTTGCAGACTGCAGGCATAAGATGCTGCTTTCCTAACTCCAGTGGCTCTTTGCCCACCCCCCATGGTCACCGATGCCATAGCCACAAGGGAGGACATGGTAAACTTGTTTGGCTGCCAACTTGGATGAAGCTGCTAATTCTAACCTTCCGGGAAGAGAAAGTTCAGAACATCCCTTACTCCTTCTTGTGTTTGTGCAATATTCTTTTAAATATATACCTTCAATTGCACATGAAAAAGTTAACAAGGACAGACTTTGGTGATTACTGGGCCTGTAACACCACATAAGAGCCACAGATTATAAATCCTGTTTGTTTCTAAATTGCCATCCAACTTGCACCCAGACTCTGAGGGACCAAAGCAGTTATCTCCAGTCTCAACACAGGGTTTCTAAAAGAAAAGGCTTAAAAAAGCTGATATCAGAGAACTGTTCTCCAGGGCAACTTTCATTTGCTGCTGAGTTAATATTACTTGTAATCCCAATTTTTCTGCCAGAACATAGTTTGCTATTTTCAGGCCTTTAAATATGTTATAACAAAGATCAACAGACTTAATATGTTTTTTCTGGCCACCAAGAAAACAAGACAGGCAAATGTGCAGCAGGGAGGTGTGGGAAGGGATGTCCGTCAATGTTTTTGTTTCTCCCCATCAAGTGTTTTGAAGCCTAAAGTTTTTGAAGTTCTGGATCAAGAAATTATTTTCTAAGCTGGGATGCTTGTGGCCCACATTTGCCAGTTGGTGTGAGCGGATAGAGCAAAGATATTCACACCCTACAAACTAAGATTTACTTAGGAAGTCTCCCTTAGCAATCATTTTCAAGTCATTAATTGAGGTAAAGAAGCACTATACTTAAAGTAAATATGGCTGAACATGAAAAGTAGCAGGTAGTGATGGATCAGTGTTTGCTAACTCCATAGAAAGTGTTCTCTACAAATATGGAATGAACTTGTTACTTCTGCTCCAAATGTATTTAGAAAGATAGGTATAACCAGTGACTTCTTAATTAGTATTTATCTCTCCAGATGACACTACTTTTCAGCTTATAAGTAAGTAATATTTAAACATGTGTTTCTACTTTTACCATGCTTTATGAATAATGACTGGCATACTAAGTCTACTTTGAATAGCATTCACTTGTGACATTATGGACCCAGATATGAGACAAGCAAATATTGTTTATTTTATTAAATAATGTTGCTGATTACAAAGAAAATATATTCTTTTTATAGAAAAATCCGATCAGAAAATTGATAATTGCAGAAAATAACAAGTCTTCTTAATCTCAAATTTCCAATAAGGACTATTAGTCTTCAGCGTATATTCCTTATACCTGTTTCCATGAATATATGTCTTTTTAGACTTAAGATCATAATATATATGCCATTATCTATCATTCCTTTTCCACTAAGTGTTATATTGAAAGCTCTTTCCATGTCCTTCATCTTCTTGCAAATCACTTTAATGTCCATCTGATTATTCATTATCATATATCACAATGCATTTAACTGTACACCACTATGTAGACATTTGGGTTGTCTTAATAATTTTTCCTTGTTATATAAAATATGAGAAACAACCTGTAGTCATAGTTTTAGCCATATTCTTTTGTGTGATGTAGATTCTAAGAATAAGGATTACTGAAAATTTTATGCCAAAACAACTTACCAGCACTGTGTAATATAGCTCTCATTAATGTTTGTTAAATTGCCAATTAAAAATTGATTATTTTAAAATAGCATATATTGATAGCATATGAAATGCAGTCTTTTTAGATGTGTAATTTTTTCCTGAGAATTACCTTCTCATTAATTTTGCCCTTACATTATTTTTCAAAGCAGTTTCTGTTGTAGTAATAATAGTCTGTGACATTTGTTGCAATTGTTTTTTCAGTGTATTACTTGACTTCATGTTGTTGAATATACCATTTTTGTCCTTTTATACTACTTTTTTTGCTTAATGACCAATGGTGTTATACTGCATTGAGAGATCATCTTCATATCTATCTCTATGTTTTTAATTTTTGTTCTAATTTAGGTTTATCTTAATATCTTAATGTTCATGATTTCCTTTTTTATTTTATTTAAGTTTTCAGGATGACTTGAGGAGAGGACTTAATTTGTTCTGAAAAAACACTTATTAGTTATTGAAAAAAACTTTATTGCCTCCACTGAATGACACCTAATATTCTTTTAATACTTTCAAAATTAAAGTCTTTTGAGGATTTGTCCATACTTTTGAGCTTATATGTGCTCATCAGTTTTACTAGTATTTTGTAAACCAATATACATTTGAAACTATTTATCATCTAATATTTTTATCTGTTGTCTGATATCTGATTCAAACTGTTTTCTTAACATAATTGGCTGTTTTTCTAGTGTCTTGAATTGAGTACTTAGTTCATTATTTTGTTTCTCAGTTCATTTCTTTACTCAGTTCATGTTATACAAGGAAATATTTTAGGGATAAAATTCTTGAAGGGTGGTTTTTCCCTTTGCTCTTTTAGCAATAATTTGGAAGTGTGAGGAAAGCTTTACTTTTTAGTTTTAGGTCACAAATTTTTCATAGGTTAAAATATTCATCAGTTCTTCTATGTACTTTGTCTTTATCCTTAACACTATATATATATAAACATATATCATATATATGTGTGTATATATGCATATATATATATATATATATCAAGCTCAATAAGATTAGTAGTCAGCAAAAATAAAACACTAAACTAGTATAGTCTATTTATTCTAAATAACACAGATGTACAATTAATTGTGGTGCTTTTGGTTTCTTGCTTAAAAAGTATGTGTTTTTTTTAGCAGATCCAGAAATTGTTTCATAATTTCATTAAATTAGTGTTATTTTCAAAAGTATCTGAAACAACATATGACAGAATTCACTCAAATAGTGAATTCCAGAGTTTCAACTACATTTAAGGAATATTGCATTGCATCATGCTGCCTGTTTTACCCTCCTTAATACCCTTTTCCCATAGATAGTTGATAAAGAGTCTAGAATATTCTTATAGAATTTTTATTCAATGAGGCATAAGCTCACAAATCTACCAGGATATACCTTACTGCAGCTTGAAATATTCTCTTAGTTTAGTTGATTTGGAAGGATGACTACATCATCCCTAATTTCAAATTGAACTCACCAGATGTTTCATAGAGAACCTGACACAAGTTTAAAATATAAAGTAAAACAAACTCTGCAACTTAACCTCAGCAGTATGAGTGACTAGAGAAGAGACAAGAGAATGGATTCTCAGGGATTCAAGCCTCTACTCCTTATAGATACTTTATTTCTTTATTAGAGTTGTGAATTTACAGAACAATCATTCCAAAAATACAGGATTTTCATATACCACCCTATTATTAGCAGCTCCCACTGGTGTACAATATTTGTTACAATAGCTGATAGCACATTTTTATAGTTATACTATTAATTATTGATCTTGTTTAACTTAGCATGTACCATGTACTGTCATTCCAGGGATTACTTTTGTTAATTTTTATTCTGTGATACAGGTGCTTTTTTAATCCCTGTTTTGCATGGGGGAACATACTATGGCCGTGACTGGGAGAGGATTCAGTCATATAGGATTTCCATAAATGTGTCTGCATTGCAACAGTCATAAAACCACATGTTTTTGTTCACGTGTAGAAGTGGCCTATGTATACAGCAGGTGACTCAAAATTTACCTATCATTAAGTTTAGGATGTAACTACTCAGCATTTTCATGAATCACACAGAAAACATTTTGTCTGACAGATATATTTATTCTCTTGGTCAAAATTTATCTAATGCCATTACAGTCCCCGTGCAATTTGCAGATAAATCAATTATTGAAATGCAAAACTGGATTCACAGAGCAATGAATAAAGTGACAGAATTCATCTTGCTCAGCCTGACACAGAATCCACACATGCAGAGACTCTTGTTCGTCATGTTTACACTCATCTAACTTCTTACTCTTGCTGGCAACCTACTCATTGAGTGACCATTGCCACCAGTCCAACTCTGTGATCGCCCATGTATATTTTTGTTTCTCTATTATCCTTACTAGATGGCACCTTCTCATATATCACAGCCCCCAAAATGTTATTTGACTTGTTCAGAGAAAGGAAAACTATCTCCTTCCATGTATGCATGACTCAGGTATTTGTGGAATATGTTTTCGGTAGAGTTGAGGTCATCCTGCTCTCAGTGATGGCCTATGACCGCTGCATGGCCATCTGCAGGCCCCTGCACTACAGGATCACAATGAACCAGCATGTGTGTGGACTCCTGGTTGCTTTGTTCTTGGCTGGAGGATTTCCTCTTGCCCTAATTCAAATCCTTTTTATGCTGTGTATACAATTCTGTGGCCCCAATGTCACTGACCATTTTTCCTGTGATTTTTACCCTCTGCTGAAGCTCTCCTTCACTGATACTTACATCCTAGGACTCTTTGTTGCTGCCAACACTGGGTTCATATGTCTGCCTATTTCTTCTATTCTTATTATGTCCTATGTCCTCATCCTTTGCAAACTCAAAACTCACAGCACTGAAGGACAGTGGAAGGCTCTCTCCACCTGTGCCTCACATATTACTGTGGTCATCTTACTTTTTAAACCCTGTTTATTTATATACCTTTGGCCTATGGGCACTTTTAACCCCTTTTAATAAAGGGGTGGCTGTGTTTTTAACTATGATAACACCCATGTTAAACCCATTAATTTACACACTCAGAAATGCAGAGGTGAAAAATGCAATGAAAAAGCTCTGGAGCCAAAGAGTGATATTGTGTATCAATTTAGGAAAATACATGAGATAAAATAAATTCCAATCATATTTTAAGAATATTTGTGTCTATTTCAGAAGAAATGGTCTTACAGTCAGAATATGTGAATGAAGTACATATTATCACCTTGTTATCGAAAATCCTGAATGGTTCCACCATCTTAAATGGTGACTGAAGTCCTATCCAATTAGAAAATTATTTCCATATACAAATTAATATTCAATGGGTTTTGGTTAATTGACATGAAATTTTAACAATGTTTGGGAAATCCTAGGCTGTCTATATTCTATAAAAAAAATTATCTGCAAATCTTCAGGTATAGCTTATGTAGCCAATAGCCCAAGTGTTAAAAATTCATCAAAATGTTGTATCATTAGAACTTTGTCAAAAATGAGTTTTGTAATCCCAACTGCTGATGTCACAGTAGAGGAATTTTTGCAGGAGATAAGGATTCTCTATAAATCAATGGGGTTGAATGAAAAAGAGAGTCATTAAAACAGGAGTCATCCCAAAATTAATGCTCTTGAGTTGTGCAAGCCAAGAAGCACTAATGACATAAAAATTGGGATTGCCCAGAGAAATTATTTTCTCTGCCTGTAGCAATTTAATATTGTTTATGAAATCCAAAAATAGATATTGAATTATATTTGTAAACTGGTTTGGTCCTCTGGGCATATTAGATTATATTGGATTCAGAGGTTTCACTTTTAGTTGAATAAATAATCCTTAAGGTTTTGATTGGGCCGCATGAGTAGGAATTTGAGTTCACACTGCCATGGTAGACAGGGACTCACAGAGAAAACTGCACAGCAGAGCAGAAGAGTTAGTTGAGGTTTGATGCTGGAGTTTTGATGTGGAGCCTGGGGAAGTAAAGACATTGGGAAGGAGGACACATGAGAGTTTTGATCCTGGAGCAAGGAAGTAAACACAGAGAGAAACAGATATATGAGGAAGGGGAGATGTCTCATTAAACACAGGTGGAGGCCCTGGGAAGAGAGACGAGCTGTTCACCTGATAGTCTACAGCTGGCCTTGTGATGTAACCAGAGCAGCTGAGCACAAAGAGAAACAAGCCCTGGGAAGAGAGGAACCCAGGAAGCCTCAACCCTTGCAGACATCAGCAGCCGCCTTGCTCCAACATGTGGCAACAGACTTTGGTGAACAAAGTGTCTTATGCTTTACGGCCTGGTAACAAAAACTTCTACCCCAAATAAATACCCTTTATAAAAGTCAACAGATTTCTGGTATTTTGTATCAGCACCCCTTTAGCTGGCTAATACATTGCCTAAAGCTAAGAAGGGATATTAAATTATTTTAGGTACAACCATAGAGCAAATTTGCCCTTGATATTCCCAGGTAGAAACATATGTGGAGAATTATTTCTGTCAAAACAATCCACTCAGCACTTCACCTTCAAAATAGCTTTTATTGAATAGAGCCTGAGCTAATGGAGAAAAATATAGCTGGTAACAAATAGAAAGTTTATGATAACTGAGTAATAAATGCAAAAAATCTGCACATTCAAATTTGAATAGAAATTTACAGACCAATTTCATACCAATGAATTCTAAGGGAACAAATATGGATCAAAGAAGAGGATCCATATGATCCAAGGCAGTAGTCCTACAAAATTTGATGTTTCATTTTTATCTTTGTAAGACTGAATTAACCCAACTGCTCCATAGCTAGCCTATAGCTCATGATATATATATACATACATATATATGGCATAAATATTGATATGTAACAGTAAGCAATTCATTCTGAATTGGAGATCACTTTTTCTCAATTGTGACCAAAACAGTTGCTCATACTCAAATATCCATATCCTCAAACCCCCTTATGTATATTTTCAGACTATTTGTGTTTAAGAAGGACCATGACAAATGTTTTATATAATCCCCAATTCCTCTGTGGATTTCGCCTGTAAAGAAAATAAAATTGCACATGATATACCACAGAGTCCTCAAGAATCATTTTCTCATTTTTACCTCAAGAAAACAACTTATCTTTACTAATGGATTCAACTAACTTCATAATTATGAAGATTTATTAAGGCTAATAAGAGGACATATCACCATTACTTTTGCAATTATCTAGGTTCTCAAATAATGTAGAATGAATAAATAGCAATCCTACAATTCAAGTCAAATTAAGACTTTTTTCCTTCATTGTAACACATTTACTAACTGAAGTATTTAAACCATAAATTTATGCACCTCTCTTTTTTTCCCTTTGCCTAAGGAGTAATGCAATAAAGAAGAAAATTATACAGTAGTCCACAAGAGGGTGTCAACAATAAATATGAACTCCAGCCTAAGTTAGCTGTTATATGCTTCTTGAGTAAATCTTCTTGGTATCTCCTCTAATATTCTTGTTTGGATTAGCAAGTCTTTCTCATCTGGATAAGCTTCCTGAATTAGCATGTTGAACTGTGCTAGTACCCCATGATCATCAACTAAAATCTTTGCACAGTGTCCAGCAAAGTAGGATCAGTGCTGGTTAAACCACGAGATTTTTTGTTACAGTTCTATATCCCTGGTTTGTGTGACCAGAGGCAAAGTTTTCACTCCAAAATATTGCGTGTCCCATGAGCATATTGATTGAGCATGTTCTATCTTACATATAGCTTCATCTGAGTATGCCATAAAGCTTCCCATAAATGCCTCTTGTATAGCTCCAGAGGGGAAATTTCAGTAATATTGGGATGCTAAGTCATACCGAATTTCATCTACCACAAGGCTATCTCTTAGTTCCATTTCTAATTTCCTTAATTACATTCTCCCTTCTTGCATATGTCACATTCTACAGAGCAAATGAAGCTCTGACATACCTGGCAGTTAGTAATAAACGACTGCCAGTTATAGAGACAGTTTAGCAGCATAGCACACTGATTTGTGGGAACAAAGTCACTCTGCTTTTCAACATTCTATGCCCTGTATGGTTTTTCTAGTAGTTATCACAGGTCACCTAAAAAAATTAACAGATTTTAAAATTAATTCATAGTCTATAAACTCCAAACCTAAATTACACTATAGCTGTCTACCCGTAATTGAGTTATCACCTTTCTCCAAATGTGGCAGATTGAGATTTTAGGCAGAACATGGAAATCATCAGGGATCCAACATCTCTTCTGGGATAAACAAGTCTGTACATTATTTTCAGAGTGAGCCTTTAATCAGTACCATATCTCAGAGAGAGGGATAAAACTATAGTAACTTATTATATACTAGTAATGGAAAAAGCATGATTACATTTCTTCTTGTTATCATCACTCACATATGAGTGCCTTTCTTTTTGCTGCAATATCTTCTGGTTCCATTTATTACTACTTTTGACCATAACTCTCTACCCATCATCGTATTTTCCATGTTAACATATATCTTTGAATGCATGTTCAGACAAATATCTTATGATTTGATAGGAAATTCTCAGGATTGTCCTAGTCATTTGGTATGTAGACCATATTGATGGTTATCCTTAAATGGGCTACATGAGGTAAGTTTATGACCCACCTTAAAATATCTTAGGAATACATATTGATGAATTCAAATGCATGGATATTGTGTTTTGCACATCAGTAAAATCTTTCTTGGGTACACTTAAATTTAATCCCATTCCTGTGCTCACTGGGTCAGGCAATGCAAAAGGAAAGTTTTGTGAAGTGATAAAGATTTTAAGTTGTGTAATTACATTCTCCTTCACCTAGCCATTGCAACCCATTGATCTTAAAAATATTTTCAATGGAGTCATCACTTGCAAAAAATTCACAAGTTAGGATATTTGAAAGTACTCACAAGCCTCCAAAGAGCATTCTCAGTTAAGGCTTTTATTTTAAGGCTAATGATATTGTGGAATAAGAGAAGTAGAGTTCAGGCAAGCATTAGAGCTCTAAGACACAGCCAGGCACAACCTATATGGCGTTCTTATTAACACACAGAGAAACTTTATCTTCAGTTGAACCACCAAAATCTGCATGATAAATCTTGATCTCTAAAAGGCTCAAGGCATATCTTCCCAATGGGGTATTTGTGTCCCTCTGGTCAAGCCACTTATGACAAATGAAAACCAACATTAAGAACCTGAACCCAGGTTTTACCAAGGGAGATCTGTACTTTAAAACAGCACAACCAAACTCCTACTACCTTTATCTTGGCCAAGAGTGAAAACCGGGTGTCCCTACAGATAAGGATAGAGCTTTCCCTTTAAATTGTAAAATAACTGTATCCTATACAGACCACTCTCTGACCATGGACAAGCCTTTCTAAATTTCAATCACTAATGATCATTCATTCTCCTGCACATTTTTACCATTTACAAAACATAAAAATCAAATAGATAATTACAAAAATGATAAAATTTGTACCATTAAAAAAGGTATAGATATTGCTTTAAAGAAGAATTTCAGTTTGCCGAATAGTCTAGCACAAACTTACTCCTAATCATACACAAATTTGACAATTCTTTAGTCTCTTCTCACCACTGTAATTTAACTTTATGAAAGATATGAATATATTGATTTAATGTAACAATTAATTGATGGATAACTATCTATTGTTCCATCTTTGACCATTCAGATTTCATTGGATGACCATAATGTGGTTTCAATTCAATTTCCAAATATATTTGGCAATCAATGTCAGTATTATATATTTTGTTGAAATAAGACAAGCTAATCCAACAAATTATAACAGTATTATATCAAATGCATTATGCTTATTACAAAATAAGTCATTTAGAATTGTGACCATATTTTCTAGTCCTTCCAAACAAAACTGGCCTTTACTCATCTATTAAATATTTTCATGGATTGGATCATAAAACAAGGGCCGAGTACCAGTCAAGTCTAGATCTACTTTCTTGGTGGCCTTGCCATATGCCCTGTTTAATATTAAAAGGCTGTACTGATTTGGATTCTCGAATTAGCCATACCTTTAAATATTGACTATCTTCCACCAACCAGTAAATTCTTAGTTAAATTTAATAGATTTCTTGTTCCAGTAAACTGCCCTTTTGGGTACATATAGTTTTAGTTGATGGTAGATCCTTGGCAGGTAGAGAACACGTAAATAATTCACATCTTCTTTTCATGCATTCCTCCAAACTATGGGGACCAAATGTTTCCCATAATTTCATTCCTGTGCTTCTACTAACAAGCTCAGAGGCTGTTGCTTTTAAGCAACCTATGAATCCATTTACGGAGCATACTTCACAGCTCCTCTTGGATTAATGTACATGATCTTTCCCATCTTTGTATCCTGCTATGATTTATAGCTATTGTTCAGATTGTTTTACCCATTTTTCTACAACTAGTTTTCCTGTCCAGGAAGTTTTCTGTCTTTCACTTTCTCCTGAAAAAAAAAAAAAAACATCCTTCATTGTGGCCACTGTGGGTCAATAAATCCTTTTCTTCACTATGGCTTTCCTCAGAAAAGCAAATTATGCTTGAACTTCTAGAGCTGTGCTAACATTACAATGGTTGTTATAGGATATTTTGGCCAGTGATAATTCATCATTCAAACTTACTGTCTCTTAGTATGTATTGCTCAAATGCAATTCAAGTATATATTTTGGAACCAAATATGTTGAATTACCCAGGAAAATGTTATGTAGGTATTTGTTTATCAACACATGTACTTATCTTGAATGTGCCAAAGAACTTTCCACAGGTATCCTTGGCAGACATTGGAGCTAAGTATATGAGCCTGCCAAGTCAATCCTAAAGTGAGATTGGTTTCTCCTTTCCTACACTCTATACTTTTATGATTGCCTTCAAAAAGAAAAAAAAAAAGATTAATAAGCATAAATGATATGACAAGTGAGGCATGCAGCAAATAGTTTATATCTACAGTATCTGGGTCCCTTTATCAACAGGCCATCCCTTAGGATAATAATTGTATGGTGACTTGGGTTTCTGTTTTAAATGAAATTCTTTGTATGCATCCAGGTGGTACTATTTCCCAAATCCTGTCTCCCAAAAAAGGTCTTCTAAATGGGAGTAGATTGTAAAAAGAAAACCAAAAGACAAAGCAAAATTAGAATTAGTCAATGTCTTTATCTACAAGGTGTTTTCAAATCATTTGACTACATCCTAATGATTCAAAACATTTGAGGCCAAGAAAATGTCCAAATGAAGGCATCCTCAAAGTAATGTTTTCATCCAGAAGATCAGCTGCTGCTGATCCTTGACTCATCTATCACATGGCAAAGCACATGGCAGCATCTCCTAGTCTCTCTCTTCTCTTCCAGATTTTGTTGATTTCAGGTTCTTGCTTCTGTGGCTTTCTCTCTCCCTGTCTGTGTTCATTCCATTTATAAAGGATTCCACTAAGAGGATTTAGATACATCCTGAATGAGGTGGGTCACACCTTAACTGATGTAGCCTCATCAAAAGTCCTACTTATCAAGGGTTCACACCCACGGGGATGGATTCAATTTAAGGATATGTCTATCTAGCATATGCAGAGCTTCAAACCACTATACCCTCTCATGAGGAACCAAAATAATACATTTTTCAACTACATTGTTCAATTACCAGCAGTTACAGTTACTTCTCCTTCTTATCCCTTGAATTAATATTCACCCAGACTCTTCACCAGATGCTTCACTCAGGATTTTTTTTATCTTCCCATCATCTAAAAACCTTTTCTCCAAACCGTATTGGCTACTGCTGAAGGATGGTGTTTTAGTTTTAGTTTCTGATGCAAAGCAGTAGAAATCTGTAGGCTTTTAGAAAGGGGATTTATTTGGGGATAAATGCTTACAGTTCCAAGCACATGCAAAGTCCAAACTGAGGCACCATCAGAGATGCTTTTTCTCCAAAGTCAGCTATTATTGATCCTGGATGTTGCCACATGGTGAAACAAGATGGCCAACAATCTCTGCCGAGGTTTCACCTTTCCCCTTTTGGCTCACCCTCTACTCTTGAGCTGCTACATGTGCCCAGGGTCTTGGGGCTTTGTGCTTAAGCAATCTTGCAGTTCTTTCTCTCTTGGCATATGGCTTATTTCTTTCCGGGCCTCTTATATAAATCTCAACCATTCTGCTCTATTCCCAAGTTTAGATGTAAGCTATCAGGCAAATGGCTCATTATTCCCCAGGGAATCAGGTGTTTGAGCCTCGTCTTATGGCAGGATCAAAAAATGGCAGAACTCTCTGTCTGATTGAGTGTCCATTTATATCAGACACAGCAAGGGTTTGGTGACTCAATCTGAGTCCAGGCATCACTGAGGAAGTCACATAAAATGCCCCCCAGAAATCTATTCAATTATCTAATCAAAGACCCCACAACTGAATTTAATACAATCAAAGGATATCACACGCAGAGTAATAGATTAGTTTACAAACATCATCTTTCTCTTTTGGTGATTCATAAAATAATCTCAAGCTGCCACTGATGGGTAAAATCTACACTATGTCATTCATTTCCTGAGATAACATGTGCAACACTGCTTTTAATTCTGTCCATTAAAAGGATTATCACTCCCCTCTTCAAGCCACAGTTTTCCCTGCTTTTACTTTCCATATTGAGTGCTGAACCTGTGCTCTTGCACTACCATCTGTAAAGTATGTTTCTGGTTAGACATCCACCAAGAAATGATCATATAGAGGTGCTCATTTAGCTAAGGGTCTGAAAATTCCTCAGGAGAGTCTGAAAGTGGGCACAAATGAATTGCAGCCTCCTTTTTCACTGTGCAATGTTTACCCCATTTCAAATGGTCTTCATTTATCAATTTAATGAGGGAATTCTTCTATTCATTTCCCTACCTGCTGGAATGATTTTGATATAAACTGTCGTATATGGGTATATTAGTTCTCAAAATAATATCATGTCCTTCAGTAATAAAAGAAGTTCCAAATAAAATCCAGTAACAACATAGAAAGACCCTTTTAAATGTTGCATACTTTATTAGCTGTGACAGTCCAAAAGTTCTACATCCAAAAGCTCAATGATCTCTGCTGGTGACAATGCCAGCATCCCTTGCAGAGGGCATTGTTTACAAAAGAGAAGTATTCTTCTTGACTCTCGTCTTATTTTATTTTAACTTATTAATCTTATTTAAATTACATAATAAAAATTATAGCAGATTCCCATATGCCCCACTCATTAAACCTGCAACATTTTTCCACATTAACAACATCTGTTTTTTAGTGTGGTACATTCATTACAATTGATGAACACATTTTGGAGCATTGCCACAGTGAAGCAAGCCAGGCACTTAAGGACAAATATTACATGACTTCACTCATATGAATGAAGCAAATTTAGCAGACACAGAACTAGAGTATTGTAAATAAGTTTACAGGAGATAGAAACGTGATCTCTGTTTAAGAAAAGAAAAGCATATTCAGGGACTTCCATCAGATTTTCTCACATTTGTAATTGGCTAGACTTGTGTCACTTGCCTATCCCTTTAAAAATCATGTAAAGAGAAATAACATGAACATTAGTAGTTTAGACTAATCCATATTCATCTCTGTAGTCTGGGGTGAACCCAGATTTACAAATACGTAGACCACTGACACTGGAACAAAATTGGAATCTATTGGGAAGAATGAAGATGAGAAATTTTTCTCCATAAGATGTCCATATAAACCCTGCTCTCCTACACTTTTGTTTCTCCTCTCCTTTCTTCTCTCAGCCCTTCCCACTCCTTTGCTCCCCTCCCTCCCCACCCTTCCACTTCCCTTCCTTTCTTCTACTCCTCTTCCTCTTTTTCATTTTTCTTCTTTTTCATTTCTCTCTCTCTCTCTCTCTGTCTCACTTTCATTCTTTCTAGTTCTCTCACTTCTTAGCTTTTAGATTCCTCCCATGGACATTTAAATGTGATAATGTTATTCTCATCTTACAAAATATTCACCTCTTCACCATGCTCATTTTCAGTTACTAATTTTATCCTAACTACCATAATAAGGTAATGTCTCTATTTTTCAGAAGGTGAACTGAAGCAGAGAAAAGTTGACTAACTTGGCCAAGATCCCACAGATTGGTCAAAATCAACAAATGTTAACACATTATCATAACAATGGAAATATATAACAAAAACATTTCTCTTAATTTAAATCAGAAAAGGTTTTCCAAGTACTTTCTAGGAATAATATACTAACAAATGATTTCACATGCCATCTTTTGTATTACTATTAAAAACCATATTTTACTTAAGGCTGCTTTACAAGACTGCATAAGTTAATTGACTTGGATAGAATATAGTAAGCAGAAAATTGGAAATCATATCTAGGGTCATATCTTTGGTGTATTCATTCTCCCAGACCTTACCATTTATTATTCATATAGAGATGCCCCTGGTCCTAATTCTTTACTGCTGCAGTCTTTCTTTCTACCCCAATGGAACCAGAATCAAACCTACCTAGGTTGTCCTTAAGCAGGTCCCCAGGAATGGGGTCAAAGTTGGGAAAGATAGATCAAAGTTTTATTTACTGTGTGCCTCTTTCCTGGTCAGCTGCTGCCTCCTCCAGGTGGAAGAAATAAAGTTTGTAAACATAAGACCTGATATGAATCAGCAGGTACCCTCTCATCACATCCAGTAGGTTAGACACATCACAGAACCAGTGTCTAAAGAGGTACAATAACATAGTGATGAGGGTTTAAGTTTATCAAGAAAGAATGCTGAAATGTGTCAAATGACTTTTTGATGATAATTGAGATGATCATGTGGTTTCCCCCTTCGATTTGTTCATGCGGTGTATTACATTAATTGATTTTCTTATGTTGAACAACCAGTATAGAACCCACTTGATCATGGTGTATAATTCTTTAATAGGCAGTTGGATTGCATTTGCAAGTGGTTTGTTGAGAATGTTTGCTTCTAGATTTATAAAAGCCTTGTCTGAAAGTTTCTCTTCTCGCAGTATTTTTTTCTGGCATAGTGTTATTTCAAAAATGAGTAAGGTCAATTTCCCTCCTCTCCAATGTTTTGAAAGTATGTGTGCAGGGCTGGTATTAATTCATCTAAAAATAATTGGTATATTTCATCTGTGAAGCCATCTATTCCTGGGCTTTTTTTATTGTTGGCAGGTTTATGATGACAGATTCAATCTCTTTACTAGGGATTGTTTTATTCAGAGTTTGTATTACTTCTAGAGGCAATGTAGGTTGTGTGTTTTCAGGAATTTGTCCATTTCATCTACGTTGTCTACTGTATTGGCATACAGTTTTTCATAATATCTTCTTATAATCCTTTTATTTCTGTGGGTTCAGTAGTAATGCCCCTCTTCCCATTTTTTATTTACTTGCATCTTCTCTCTTTTTTTCTCTGTTAGTCCAGCTAAGGGTCTGTTGATTTTATTGGTCTTCTCAAAAAAACAGCTTTTAGTTTTTTTAATTCTCTTTATTGTTATATTTGTTCTCACTTTCATTTATTTTTGTTCTAACCTTTTTATTTCTTTCCTTCTGCTACCTGTGGGGTTAATTTCTTTTATTTTTGCATTTCCTCCAAGTGTGCAGTTAGGTCTAATATTTTAGCCCTTTCTTCTTTTTTAATGTAAACAATGAGGGCTATAAATATCCCTCTTAGTACTTGCTTCACTATATCCATAAGTTTTGCTATATTCTGTTCTCATTTTTATCTATCTTGAGATATTTCTTGATTTCTTTTTGCAATATCTTCATTGGCCAACAGATTGCTTAAGAGTTTAACCTCCATATATGTGCAAATTTTCCCATCTCTGCCTATTATCTTCAGCTTCATTCCATGATGATAAGAGAAAGTGCTTTGTATAATTACAATCTATATAAATTTATTGAAACCTGTTTCATGACCCAACATATGGTCTCTTCTGGAGAAAAATCCATGAGGACTTGAGAAGAATGTATATCCTGTTATTTCGGGTGTGATGTTTTCTAAATGTCTGTTTTGTTAGGTCTAGTTCATTTATGATATTCTTCAATTTCTCTGTTCCTCATTGATCCTTTTTCTAGATGTTCAATCTATTGATTAGAATGATATAATGAATTCTCCATCTATTAGTGCAGAGAAGTCTATTTCTACCTTCAGTTTTGTCAGTGTTAGCCTCATTCATTTTGGGGCACCTTGGTTAGGTGCATAAATTTTTATGATTGTTATTTCTTCCTGGTTGATTGCCCCTTTTATTAATATGTTGTGCCATTTTTATCTCATATAACAGTTTTGTATTTAAAGTCTAATATGTCAAAATTAGCAAATTTAACATTGCTCTTTTTGGTTACTTTTTGCATGAAATATTTTTTTCCAATCATTCACTTTCAGCCTATGTGTATCATTGGGTTTAAGATAAGCCTCTTGTAGACAGCATATCATTGGCTCATAACTATATTTTTTTACACGTTCCATCAATCTGAGTCTTTTGAGTGGGAAATTTTATCCATTTACATAGAATGTTATCACTTTAAAGGCATTACCTACTTCAAACATTTTATCCTTTGGCTTTCATATGTCATAACTTATTTTCTCTTTTTATCATTTTAGTTACCCTTTCTGATAATCTTTATTTCTAAAATCTCCAAGTCTCTCTCTTCTGTGCTATCTTTTCAGACTGCAAAACTACCTTTTTTTATTTCATGTGTATGGCTGCCCTCTTGCTAATGAAATCTTTTAGTTTCTGTTCATCTGTGAATATTTAAAACTCATTCTTATTTTGCAAGGTCAATTTGCCAGATTAAGAATTCTGCATTCCAGTTTTTCTCTTTCAATTCTTATCATCTCACCTCCATGGTTTCTGTTGGGAAATCTACACTAAATACTATTAAACTTCCCTTGTATGTGAAGGACTGCTATTTTTGGTACTTTCAGAATTTTTTATTTTTTGTATTTTAATTTCTGATAATTATGTTTCTCAGAGTATATCTAATAGGATTTATTTTGTTTGGAGTGCATTGCATAGTTTGGACATATATTTTCAAGTCCTTCATAAAAGTTTGGGAATTTTAGACCATTATTTCTTTGAATATTTTTTCTGCCTCTTTTCACTTCTCCTCTCCTTCTGGAACTCTCATGATGTGTATGTTAGTGCATTTCATGCTACCATTCCTTTCCCTGAGCCTTTACTCAATATTTTACATTCTTTTCTCTATCTTTTCTTTGTCTTTTCACTTTCATATGAACTATCGTCTAAGTCACTTATCCTTTCTTTTGCCAGTTGAAATATCTTCTTGTATGCCTGTGATATATTTTAATCTCATCCATTATGTATTTTCTTCCCATTAGTTCTCTTATTTTTCTGCCCAAATTTTCAAAATCTTGTTTATGCTTAACCAATGCCTTCTTAATATACTTTATTTCTTTAGCAATATTTTCCTTCAACTCCTTGAACATATTTAGATTTGTTTGAACATCATTGATTAGTTGCTTCAAATCCTGTGTCTCATCTGGCATTTTAATTTATTCCTTTGAGTGGGCCATATCTTTCTATTTCTTAGTATGTCTTGGAATGTTTTGCTGAAGGCTAGAAATCTGATTATGATTGTGAGTTTTCTCTGATGATCAATTTCTCTTTCTTGCCTAGAATTTTATTGTTGAATGGTATGCATTACATCTCTTCTTTGTTTCTTGGATCAACTTATTCTAGATCTTTAAAATTAACCATATTTAAAAGATTAAAACAGGTCCAGGGACCCACTCACAGGGTGCATACCAGTTTCCAAGGGTCCTGTAGAGAGGGATAATAATGATGCCCCCCAAAACCCTCTTAATAAAATTTTCCTTTAGAATTGGTAGGATGCAATTTCTTGGCCTGACAGCAGATGAATATTTTTGTCATACCTTTCCCCTCAGCCTTAAGTGAGAGTGTCTTTATCCTCTACAGTGTGGTGCTGAAATAATGACCTTAGGGATTCCCCTTCTAGGCCAGTGAAAGCCACAATTTACAGCCAGAATCCATAGTCCAAACACAGTGATCAGAAGCCAGGCTCAGCCCCCACCTCAATCTTCCTTTTCCCAGGGAAGAAAAATCTCCACACCCCTAAGCATCAGTGGCAGCCAGTCCTGCTTTGTAATGAGGGTGTTTTCCTCACAGGTGGGGTCCTGTTCCCTGCCTTGGGGGTGATTTACTTACAGTTCTTTCTTTGGCTTCTCTGTTTCCCACCTTCTTCCTCCTGATTAGTGGACAAAACTCTCTGTTCTGAAAACCTATACAACAGTTTTTTTGATTGGTAGTTTCAGCTTTTCTTATTGCTATTTTTAGAAGAGATGTGAGCCTTGTTTGTTTCTACACTATTGTCATCCCAGAAAACCCAGAACTCAGATTTAGAAATCATATCAGTCTAGATTTAATTCTGAGCACTCCCAATTATCAGCTTTTTGAATTTGACCAAGTCTTGCTCAATGTGAGAATCTAATCCCATACATAAAATGGAAATAGCAATATCTCCTTTTTGATGATTATGTGAGAATCAGATGAGATATTACACTTAGTAGGGTGACTGTTACAAAGAAACTGGTTATTATTTGTTAGTTATCTTTATATTCACATTGATTTTATCTCTTACAACCTATCAGAGGATTTCTACTTCACTGTCAAACATTTTACTGGAGTGATCAATCACTCATGGACAGATTTCAGAATTATAATGATTTGTGAATCAATATTTAATTGTGAAAACTGGACTTTTCTAATTTCTATATTTACCTAAATTCCTTCTAAAAATAAGAGAAAAGAAAGCAACTTATATATATTTGAGTTAAGATTATCCTTTCCAAAAATGTGGGTTCGTCCCATGTGAGCTCTTTTTTCTTTAAAGAAGATGACTGCATGCAATAATGAATTTAATCCAGGCAGGGCATCCTTCTAAGCCCAATACATACATTATCACCAAGAACTTCACAACAGTCCTATAAATTCAGTACTTGTAATCATACTTCTGTACACTTCTGGAAAGTGATATAAAGAGACAGAGAAATTTCCCAAGTTCACATAGTTACTAAGTAGGAGACAAGGTTATTGTGTTCCAATATTCTTGCCTTTAATAATAACTCAGATTTTTAATATTAGACAGCAATTGTCTAGCCTTCCTCTGTCTGTCCTCAGGGCATTAGCAGCGGAAAAGCAGGTTTGCCTTGACCTAGACATTTTCCCTTACTTTTTGGTCTCTATAACTCTTTGAGATAGGTATTATAAAGGTAGTTTTATAAGCTCTGATTAGTCTATGCACCCATACTACCATCACTAGAACATCCTGTGCCATATATCCCAACTCCAAGATTAATTCCAAACCACCAGCCATAGAGAAGCTGCTAATCCAGCCAGCTGAGTCTCAGACCCACCATGGTCACTGATGCTACGACCAGAAAAAGAAAGAACAGGGCGAACTGGTTAAGCTGCCATCTTAGCTGAAGCTGGTAATTCTAATCCTCTGGGAACTGAAAGTTCAAAATACCATTAACTAGTTGTAATAAAGTACTACCAATTTAAATTTTCCTTGATATCATCCTTAAAAAGGTTGGAAAAGACAGACTCTAAGGAAACCTGGACTGGAACACCATATAATAACCAGCTACAAATAGCAAATACTGTTGGTTTTTAGTTTTCAAGCCATGTGGCTCTAGGATCCCAAGGACCAAAGGACATATCTCTATGCTGAACATAGACTTTCTTAGGAAACATCTTAAAAGGGCTGAGTTCAGGGAGCTGCTACTCCAGAGCAACTTTTATTTGTTGCTTTCATGGTCCTGGCAATCCCACTTTTTCTGCCTTGAGATTTGTTTCTATATTGAGGCCTTTAAGTCAGTTTAGAATGATTCTCAAGTGACTTTTATAGGATACTTTATTCAGTAACTAAAGAGCAAAAAGACAAATATGCTGGAAGGAGGCTGAGGGAGGAATGTACAAAAATCTTTATATTTTCCCCATCAATTTCTATTTAAATTTGGGACTTTTCTGACAAAAAAAATATAATTTCTTACCTGGGATGGATGTGACCCACATTCACAGGATTGTGTAAGCCTATAGAACAAAGAGAAACTGTCCAGGAACTAAGATTTACTTAGAAAGTTTCTCAAAGTAATCATATCCAAGTCACTAGTTAAGGGAAAGAATTACTCAAGGTGAAAAAGAAATGAACTGGCAGAGCAGCAGATGGTGATGGGTCAGTGATTACAAACTTCATGCAAAGTGTTCTCTACAAATAAGATGCCTTGTCACAGATTGAACCTGTTTATTCTCCAAACCATTCAGGGAGGTAGGTACAACCAGTTACTTCTTTGTTAGTATTATTCTCTCAAGGTGACACTAGGATCTTCAGTTTACAGGTAAGTTGTATTTCACTCCAGCTTTCTGCTGTCACACAACTTTATGAACAATGACCAGCACAATCAGTCCACTCAGAAAAGAAGTACTGAGATATTATGGAACCAGACCCTAGATAGAAAAATTAAAATTTCTATCTAATTATTTTATTGAAAATAATAGCAGCATATTCTCTTCATAAAAAGGCTTGAATCACAAAATCATTTTTTTTAAAATACTTTGAAATTGTCTTTAATCCCATAATTCACACAAGCATTGTTAGTCTTCAGTGTACTTTTTAGAAATTTACATATAGATATGTTATTTTGTACAATTGAGATCATAATATATATGCCATTTTATAGGTTGAATTTTTCAGTCAGTATTATACTGAAATCACCTTTCTACAGCATTTATAATTTTCACAAATACTTTAATGTCCTCCTTCTATTTCAAAGCTACACATTATAATACTTTTACTGTTGTCCTTTGAATAATCCTCTGGGTGGTATGCTCATTCTCAATATTTTTTAAAAAGCATTGTAGGTGTATGCATATGCTTTAACATGTTTTGAATTTAGACTAGATTCCTAAGAGTAATGAGTAGTGGACCAAAGAACATGAGTAATTACATAGTCCTTATTACATATAAGCAAATGTATTTCCAGAATACTTTACACTAACACACACTCATTGGCATCAGAAAATGTAGCTCTCATACATCTTTTTAATTTCTTAGTTAAAAATATTTCACATTTTAAACTGCATTTCTCTGATAGCTAATGATATGGAAGGTTTTTCATCTGTCTGACTTTTTTCATGAAATTTACTTTTACATTAGCTTGCCATTTCCCTGTAATAGCATATGCAGACTTTTTCTTTGTTTGTAAATGCCACTTCTGTAGTAAGAGTTGTCTGTCACAATTGTTCCAAATATATTTTGAGTTATTTCCCTGCCTATATATTGTTGACTCTAGCAGATTTGTGCTATGTTTTTTTTTTCCTTTATTTTTAAAGAAGCTTTAGATTACTTAATTGTTATATAAAAGATATAAGGGATTTCCATATCCCCCCTCCCACACTTTACACCATTAACAACAACTTTCATTAATGTGGTGAATTTGTTACAATTGATGGACACATATTAAAGCATTGCATCTAACAGTGGTCTATAGTTTACATTACAGTTAACACTTTGTAGCACACACTTTTATAGATTTTGACAAAATGTATAATGGCCTGTATCTATCATTGAAATATCATGCAGAACAATTCCAATGTCCCCAAAATGCCGCATGTTACACCTATTTTTCCTATCCCTCCCCACATAAACTCTGGTCATCACTGTCTTTGTATCAATGTTACAAATCTTCCATCACTAAAATAATAATAATTCTACTTTGGTCTATATTTGCGTTCTCCCCTTATGTTTCCTCATTCTTCAATCTTGATGATTTGGGGATCGTGATGTCCATTCTGCTTCTAACTGAGAGGGACTTAGATCACATGGTGCAGATGGATGGAACTCTCTTGCTTGCAATTGTAGATACTCTCTGTGTTTTGGGATAGGCATTGTCTGTCTTCATCCTTTTGTTATTTGTCCTGGGTGAGTCCAATGAACTGGAGAGTAGGTTGCAACTCTGCTGAGACTCAGGGATCAACCGGCATATGAACAGCCAGAAGATTTAAGCCTCTGGTACATATATTAAACAAGTATAGTGGTAATTATAGGTTCATATAAGAGCCATGTGGAGGAAAATTATAAATGAGTCTAACTCTAATACATTGGGGAGATAGGATATCATATATTCCAAGGCAAGGCCCATTGACAGGGTGCCGATTTCCTGGGTTGTCTACCCTGTCTATAGTGTCCAGATGTCTCTAGAGACCTCAGGAGCACCCTTGCTTAAGGCACTGTTTACTGTTGCAGTCATTGATATCCTCCCTGCTGAAGAAAAGTATACATGTGTATACTATACAGTGTAGACAGGAAATATACATTCCAATGAGACCTAGATCTTCAATGTTTCTTGAGAAAAATTTCTGACTATTCTAGACAATACCTTTATTAAACATTCTTCACAGAGCATGCTCCAATTTGTACTGATTTTATATAATCCTTATCCCACAAATTTTCTTTCCTTTTAGAAGAATCCTATTGAAACTATCACAGAATCATACAGTCATCCTCAAATCTGCTCACCAATAATTATATTTATAAACCTTTCACCCTTTATTTCTTCAAACCCAAATATTTAAAACATATACAAGGGATCCTATTTAATTTTCCACATGTGTTTTGCATACAGTTGCGTCCTCTCTCCTCAGAATTATTCTAACTCCCATGACCTGAAAAGCCCAATGTCTTTATGTATCCTGGTAAAAGAATAAAGGCATTTGAGAAGGCATTACGAAATCTAGTTCTCTTCTTGCCTTGGTGGGCTCATAATGGTATTGAACAAATACCAGTAACTGAAAAATCTCAAGAAAATCTGCAAACTTTGGAAGTAAAATACCAAGGATTTAAGATGATGTTACAACTGAAATTAAAACTATTTCTAATTAAATTAAATTAAACTAAAACAGCACTACTGCACTTCAAAATGTGTAGGATGCAATTAAAACAGGGCTTAAAGTAAGATATACAATCAAATACATATGATAGAAAAGAAAAAAAAATCTGACAAGAATTATATAAGTTTCCCTTTAAACACTGTGAATAAAGAGGAGCAAATGACATCTAAATCAAGGACAATGAAATAAATAATATACATAACAGAAGAAATTACTGGATTTGAAAAGTCAAACAATTAAGACAAATCAGTGAAATCAAAGGCAGAAGCTTGTGAAAGTTTTGAAAAATGGTTATGAAAGAGATAAACTACCCCAAGTGACCAAGAACAGAAAGAAAGTAGACAGAAATTTCAAATATAAGGAATGAAAGAGAAGCTGTGATTCAGAACTGCACACATGAAAATAATAATAAGAATCTATTATGGATAACTTTATTCATGTAAATGTGACAACTTAGATTAAATGAACAAATTTCTAGAAACATAATATTCCAAAGATCACTCAAAAAGAAATAGATTATGTAACAGCCATTCATTGTGAAAAGAATTCAATTCATAGTAAAAGTTCAGTGCACAACTAAAATCCAGTACTACACTGTTTTATTCATGACATTACCAAACACAAGATTTAAATATAATTTCAGATCTACATAAAGTCTTGCAGACACAGACTAGGAAGAAAGATTTCCCAAATGAGTTCATGAGGCCATTATTACCTTGATACCAAAACCAGACCAAGTGATAACAGAACAAGGACAGATATTTATACTTCATAAATCCAGTTGCAAAACTTTTCAACAAGATACTAGCAAGTCAAAATTATATACCATCACCAATTGAGGTTTATCTTGGTTATTATACAAGCCTTGATCAATATTCAGAAACAATAAATGTACATCATCATATCAAAAGACTAAAGAAGTAAAATTATAAGATCATCTCAACTGATACAAAAATACTTTGACAAAATTCAACTTCTAATTACTATTTTAAAAAAGAAAAAAGCCTCTTAGCACCATAAGACTAGCAGACAACTTTCTTAGGTTATCTTCAAAATCCAATTACCAACATCATGTATATTCATAAAAATCTGAATACTTTTTTCCCAAGATGATGAACAAGGTAAAGATGCTGCTCCTAATCCTCTTTTTTTCACCAGCAGGAGTTCCTAACTGGTGTATTTAGGCAAGAAATAAATGAAAAGAATAACTTTAGAAAGGCAGAATGAAATGTATTCACAGATGAAATAATTATGTGCAGAGAAAATCTCAAGTTATATACAAAAACATAGTAACTAATCAGTGAGTTGATAAGGTCACAGCAGGAAAGGTCAAAAGATATCTATCATATTAGACAAGGAAGGACATTTTGAAATTGAAGTTTTTTAAAAGTATCATTTAAAATAACACTACTTAGCTGGGCAAGATGGCATCAGTTTAAGTGGGTGCTCACCATTTCTCTCACAAAAGATGGATGAGTGGGGCAAGACCCTGCCCTAGTGAGCTGATCTAGGAGCCCATGGAGTGGGAGCCTTTGGGGCATCAGTCTGGAGGGAGCTGGACAGGGAGATAGATTGCTAAAGATGCCAGAACATAGAAAACAGCAAGGAAATAGAAAAAGAAGAACAAAGTTTCAATGAGAAAACTTAACACACACAGAAAACCAGCAGCTAAATAAAACTCTATAGTAGAAACTGAAGCTAATCAACTGAATAAACCCAGCAAGATACAATGATAACTAGAGGACAACAAAAAATTACAAATCATAGTAACAAACAGGAAAACATGGACCAGTTCAATAAACAAACTAAAACACAGAAAGAGATGCAGAACATTGAACAACTCATCAAAGCAGTCCAAACAAATGTCATGGAGCAACTTAACGAAGTGAAGGAAGAGACTAAGATTAAGAAGACATTGGGACAACCTACTGAAGAAATTGTAAACACACATAGAAATATAACGGATAGAATGGTGATGAATGTCACAATCCAAGAAATCAAAAAGACACTGGAAGCACATAACAGCAGATTTGAACATGCAGAAGAAAGAATTAGTAATGTGGAATACAGTACATCTGAAATCAAACAGATAGTAGAACAAATAGATAAAAAGATAGGAAAACATCCAGTAGGGACTTAGGGATTTAAATGACAACTGGAAATGCACAAACATATGCATTATAGGCATTCCAGAGGGAGAAGAGAAGGGAAAGGGAACAGAAGGAATGTTGAAGAAAATAATGCCTGCACACTTCTCAACCCTATTGAAGGAGATGGGTGTACATGACCAGGAAGCACAGTGCACCCAAAACAGAATAAATTCCAACAGACCTACTCCAAGACATATACTTGTCAAAATGCCCAATGTTTAAGACAAAGAGAAAATTCTGAAAGCAGCAAGAGAAAAGAGCACCATCACATACAAGGGAAGCTCAATAAGATTAAATACTGATATCTCATCTGAAACCATGGAGGCAAGAAGGCAGTGGTATGACATAGTTAAGGTACTAAAAAAAAAAAAAAAAAGACTTCCAGCCAAGAATTCTTTACCTAGCAAAGCTGGCATTAAAAAATGATGGAGAGTTCAAAATATTCACAGATAAATAGAAATTAAGAGAGCATGCCAACAAGAAACCTGCCCTTCAAGAAATACTAAAAGGAAGTTCTTCAGGTTGAAAGGAAAAAACAGGAGAGAGAGAGTTGGAGGAAAGTGAAAGAACAACTAAAAAGACAAAAAGAGAAATAAAAACAACATAGGACATACATAAAACCAAATAAAATATGGCTGATGTAATTTATTACTTGAGAGTAATAACACTGAATGTTACTGGAATAAACTCACCAGTCAAGAGACACAGATTGGCAGAATGAATAAGGAAAATGACCAATGTATATGCTGTCTACAAGAAACCCACCTTATACCCAGGGATTCAAGGAAGCAGAAAGTGAATGGCTGCAAAAAACAATTTTACAAGCAAATAATAATTTTTAAAAAGGGCCGGAGTAGCTATAGTAATATCGGACAAAATAGACTTTAAAGGCAAACAATTGTAAGAGACAAAGACACACACTATATATTAGTAAAATTGTTAGTATTTCAAGAAGAAAGAACAATCATAGACATCTATGCACCTAAACAGGGTGCCTCAAAATATATGAGGCAAACACTGGAAAAACTAAGTGGAGTAATAGATGTCTCTACAATTACCATGGAAAATTTTAATACATCTTTATCACCATTAGACAGAGCATCTAGACAGAGAATCAATAAAGAAACAAGGACTCTGAAAAATACATTAGAGGTTTTGGACCTAATAGACATATAAAGAATGCAAAACCCAAATACAACAGGATATATATTCTACTCCAGTGCACATGGATCATACTCCAAGAGAGACCACATGCTAGGAAACAGAAAACATCTCAATGAATTCAGAAAGATTGAGATTATACAAAGTAATTTCTCTGACCACAATGGAATGAAATTGGAAATCAGTAAGGGTGTGAGAAGAAGATCAGGCCCAAAATATGACAGTTAAAAACACTCTTAGACAAACAGTGGGTCAAGTAGGAAATCGCAAAAGAAATCAGTAACTACCTTGACATGAATGAAAATAACAACACAATATATCAAAACTTATGGAATGCAGCAAAAGCTGTACTGAGAGGGAAATTCATAGACATAAATGCACATATAAAAAAAATGAAGAAAAAGCTAAAATTGAAGACCTAACCTCACACCTGGAAGAATTGGAAAAACAACAAACTAACCCCAAAGGAAGTAGAAAAAAGGAAATAACCATGATTAAAGCAGAACTAAACAAAATAGAAAATAAAAAAGCAATGGAAAAAATCAACGAAACGAAAAGCTGGTTCTTCTAGATCAATAAAATTGACAAACCCTTATCCAGACTAACAAAGAAAAAATGAGGGAAATGCAAATATACAAAAAAAAAAAAAAAGAAATGAGGAAGGGGATATCACCACTGAGCCCACAGAAATAAAGAGTATCATAAGAGGATACTTTGAAAAATTATATGCTAACAGTATGATAATTTAGAGGAACTGGACAAATTCATAGAAACTGACAAGCAGCCTATATTGATGAAAGAAGAATTTGATGAACTCAACAGTACAATTACAAGTAAAGAGATCGACTCAGTCATCAAAAAC
>JAQZBX010026662.1:0-28816 GCA_029593785.1 Cabassous unicinctus | reverse complement strand
AAAAAAAAAAAAAAAAAATCCAGTATAGCAAAGTGAGAGTGAGACAGAAGAAAAGAGATGAGATATGAGGTTCAGAAATTACAGTGACTCAAATCATGTATGCCCTGGACTAGCACATGGCTTTGGATTTTAGAATACTTTACAGAAACCACTGGAAAATTTTGAGTAACATGGTGTGACATGATTTTTACTGAAACAAAGCTGATGATGTAGACAAGTATGGCCACATGGAAGTGGTGAAACAAGGCATAAACTTCAGTGGGGCCACCAAAAGTTATCCTTAAGGTAAAAGATATGTTTTTGATGGAGAAAACTCAGAGATTATACCATGGATTTTGATTTAAGCAAGTAGAAGAATGGAGGTGACCTTTTCTTTGAACTTTGAATCCTGAAAAAAATGTAGGCTCAAAGGAGGTGTTATTAAGCACTCAACTTTGGAAATGTTAAGTATGAAGTGCCTCCTACACAGACAAGTGCAAGTGACTGGAGTATATTTGTTTAAAGTTAAGAACTGGAGATATAAATTGGCAGCTTATAAATATATAGATGATTTTTAAAAGTCAAGAGACTGGATAAGGTCACCAAGAAAAAGATGCTTTATCATATTCTGCTGATGGTCAGAAAGATGAGGTCTTCAAATATTCCATTGGATTTGACATCCTGGGTCCATGTGTGAGCCTGTTAAGAGCTGTTTCAGTGGAGTCATGGAGACTGGCTCATAAAAGGAGTGTGTTCAAAGCACAAAGGGAGGAGGAAATTAGAAGATCTAAGCAATTCAAATTCAAATAAATTATTTTAAGTGAGGAACCACTAAAAGTTATATTAGTTGGAAAGGGTTCAGAATTAAGGAGGGTTTTTGAAATTGAGATGTTTGAAGTATATATGTATGTGTTCATACATATATTTCATATATATATATAAGAAAATGATTCAATAGATAGGAAACATGATGTTGTTAAAGTAGAAAGAGATGTCAATTCCTGATATGATAGTCTTGAGGAGTTGAGAAGTGAAGGGATACAAAAGAAAGAATGCAAAGTACACATGGGTATTTTTGCTTGAGAGAGAAGACTGAACAGTTGATCAGTTGTGATTGGAAGGAAGACAAGGAACATAGATTCATAAGTAGATAAACTAGTACATTTTATGGTAAATGCACATAGAACATTTTTTTTAATCATTTTTTTCAATTTCTAAGTGAAAAAGAGATAAAGTTATCTTGGAATGAGTCAGGGAAAGAAAGTCTTAAATGATTTAGGAGAAAAAATATGTAACGTAGATATCTAAGAGAGTGAATTTCTGTCATCAAATGTATTCAAATGTACTTAATCCTATCTATAGGAAGAGCATCCACTTATCATCATCTTTTTAAAACTCTAGCCCCCAATCCTAGTAGGATGGACCACACTTTCTTTTGGGCTACTGCTTAATCCTAAATCCTATCCTGCTCCTATAACATTTTTCACCTTAATTTTACTTTGGCATCACTCTGATAGACTGTCAGATCCTCAAGAGAAACAACTCAGTCTTTTTAAATTTTTTATTAATATTTTTATCTTTAAAAAAGCTTTAGATTGCATAAATGTTACATTAAAAAAAATATAGGGGATTCCCACTTATCCCACTCTCTCTTCCTCCCACACTTTCCCACATCAACAACATCCATCCTTAATGTGGTGTATTTGTTACAATTGATGAATACATATTGAAACATTGTTACTAACCATGGATAACAGTTTACATTACAGTTTATACTCTGTCCTGCACAATTTTGTAAGTTATGACAAAATATACAATGGCCTGTATCCATCACTGCAATGTCATTCAGGCTAACTCCAATGTCCCCCAAAATGCCCCAATATTACACATATTCTTCCCTCTCCCATCCCTCAGAACCTTTGGTGGCCACTGCCTTTATATCAATGATAAGAGTTCTTATCTTAAGATAAGAATTCTTAAGATAATATTATCTTAGTTTATGGCTAAGATATTTCAGAGTAGTCTGGAGATCATGCCAGAGGTTTGGCTTATGTAACTCTTAGCAGGATCTCATTGACTGCCACAGTAAACAGTGCCTCTGAGAGCTCTAGAGACATACAGAAACTATAAGCAGGGCAGACAGCTCAGGAATTCGGCACCCGCTTTGGAATTTATGCTCCCCAGTGTAACACAGTTAGACTCATTTACAGGTTCTCTACACATGGCTCTTCTGTTTTTTTATTTGAACCTATAATTAGCACTCTACTTGATAAATATATGTCCCAGAGACTGAAATCTTTGATTCATCCAGGTGCTAGTTGAGCCCTGAATTTCAGCAGAGTGCAACACCTACTCTCCAATTCACTGGACTCACCCAGGACAACTAATAAGGAGATGATGTTGGGCCCGTCCCAAGGAACAGAGAAGGTCTACAATTGCAAGCAAAATAGTCCCATCCATCTGCCCCATGGGATTTAAGCTTCCTCTTAATTAGAAGCACAGTGGACATCACTATCTCCAAATCCTAAAGATTAGGGAATGAACAATAGACTAATGTAAACTTATTACTATTCTACTATAGACGTATTATTATTCTAGCAATGGAAGAACTCTTATCAGTCTTCTATTAGGGATATGTTCAGATTATCACATTTTATTATGATAATTTATGTTTTAAAAAAAGAACAAATGATACTTTAATCAATGATGAAATCTTAGTAGTTAAGAAATATCATTTAAGGACCTTATTAGAAGCTTTACATATAAGGAAATTTCCTCAGTATGATGACTAAGAAATATCCTAGATTGCACTATTGATACAGTCCTAGAAATTTAGGGTTTAAGCAGCATATCCTTAATGATCTACAGGGAATAATTTAAATGAATTTCCAAGTCCTGAAATCTGAACCTTCACTCTTCAAAACATTCAATCAACAGTCCTTGCTTTGGGCGAGGGACTTTTTAAGTATATATGAGTATTCCATTAAGATACTACTATTTGTTTTGTTTAAACTAGGCTATACTTTTTAAATCAAACTTCAGTATATCCTTAAGTAGTAATTTGAATATCAGCACTGTTATAAAATATAGGAGGTATTCCTCATTTGCATAACAGTCATATCTGAGAGTGAATTTCAGGATCTGATTGCATAAATTGGTATGGGATGAACAAGATTTTAATAACAGTTCCATAGTGTGAGCCAAAATTACTTTTTAAAAAATTACTTAGAAACAGAACTGCTTCCACGTATATCTCTTTACCAGAAAATATTCTTAGCTCAAGACCTACAGCCCACATGCTTACTTGAATCATTCACTGTCTGACTCAAAGACAAATTAAACTTTCCATTTTTCAAAATTGATTATCAAAAATGGTGACAAAGTAAAGAGCTCCAAGAGTCAGCATGTACTACAGGGCAGTTAGTAATAATCCAGAGTTATCTAAAGCACCTGTTTGGGGGTCCCAGGAGACCAGGAGAGCATCCTGCAATATCCTTGAAAGAATGGAGAAAGGAGACTGCCATCTACTGTGAAGATTTGTGAGTAGAGCACTCCATGCAGCGAAGATCAGAGCCCATGCCCCACTGGTGGGACAAGCCACTTCAGGAGCTATTCCATGGCTGGAGTTAAAAGATCCATTTCCCAAAAATGGGGGAGGAAGAGACAGTCGGGCACTGACTTCAGCTACTGAATAGTAAATTCTGGCTAAAGTATAATCCTAAAAACAGCTAAAGTTTGAATCTGTCCAAGTCAGAAAGAGGCCAGCAGCTGCTGTTTTAACTCTGCACCCAGCTTGAGGGGAGGCAGGACTGATTGAAAATCACAGTGATGGTAGGGACTGGCTTCTTTCCACCAAGATCAGATTGCAGTCCTAGCCTAGGCCCCATCCCTGCCTCTGGCAAGAAGGAAGCTGGGGACAACTGCAACAGCCTCTCCTGCCAACTGCAGGCAATTTCTGCACACAACTGGACACTTGGACACCTGTAACTCCATCTCTGCTTATCAATAGGATAGGAAGGGAATGGTGTTTCCTCAGTCTCTCTGAGCAACTGCAGGTATTTTCAACCCACATGGACTTGTTTCTTGAGCACATTTGATTCATTCCCTGGCCCCTATAGGACAGGAGGGGACTGGTGGCTCTTCAGCCTCACTGGAAAACTTCAGGTTCTTTCACCTTGCACAGACTGGATACTCAGACATCTGTAGCTCAACCCCTGCCCCTCAAAGTGATAGGAGGGAAGCTGTATTTCCTCAGCCTCTCTGGACAACTTCAGCTGCTTTCAGTCCATACAGATTAGTTTGTTGGGGGCCTGTGTTTCCATCCTGAACCCTTAAAGCACAGAAGAGACAGTACTCCCTCAGCCTCTCAGGGCAACTGAAGGCACTTGTGGCCCACATGGATTAGATTGTTGGGGATTCCGGAGGGTCCATCCCCACCCCTAGCAGGGGCGGAGGGGTTCAGAAATATGTTAGCCTACCTGGCCAATTGTGATCAGTTTTGACCTGCACAGCTTAGTTTACTGCCTGTACCTATAGCTTCATCCCTGCCCAGGCAGGGGAGGAAGGGACATGAGGCTTCCTCAGTCTCTTCAGGCAACTACAGATTTTCTTGGCCTGAGCTGCTTGGATTACTACACATAGTTACACCCCTATCCCTGGAAGAGGAGAAAGGTGGAAGAAGGTTCATTGATTCCTGGGGAACACAGACAGCTTTGGCCTCCGTGGCTCACAGTGCCAACTATAGCCTCAGCTCCTATAGTACTGTCAAGGGAGAAATTGCAAGAAATCCTTCATTTGAAAAGAGAAACTACATCCAGAATACATTCATCTAGTAAGCCATGTGCCAAGACACCAACAAAAAATTACAGTCCATACTAAGAAACAAGAAGATATGGCCCAGTCAAAGGAACAAGGTAAGCCTCCAGATGACATAATGGATGAAGTTCAGACAACTAATCATAGATGCTAAAACAAATCTCCTTAATAAATTCAATGAGATGGCTAAAGAGATTAAGGATATTAAGAAGACACTGGGTGAGCACAAAGAAGAATTTGAAAGCATACATAGAAAACTAGCAGATCTTATGGGAATGAAAGGCACATAAATGAAATAAAAATACACTGGAGTCATATAACAACAGATTTGAAGAGGCAGAAGAAATGATTAGTGAGCTTGAAGACATGGCCTTCGAAAGCAGACATACAAAAGAATAGATAATAAAAAGAATGGAAGAAAATTAACAGTGTCACAGGGAACAAAATGATGGCAATAGATGAACAAACATATGCATCATGGGTGTCCCCGAAGGACAAGAGAAGAGAAAAGGAGCAGAATTTGGAAGAAATAATGGCGGAAAATTTCCCAACCCTATTGAAAGACATAGATACCGATGTCCAAGAAGTACAACGTACTCCAATCCAAATAAATCCAAGACACATTCCAATCAGAATTTCAAATACCAAAGACAAAGAGAGAATTCTGAGAGAAGCAAGAGAAAAGCAATGCATCACATACAAGGAACATCCAGTAAGATTAAGGGCTGATTTCTCATCAGAAACCATGGAGACCAGAAGGCTGTGGTATGATGTATTTAATATACGGTATTAGTCAGCCAAAGGGGTGCTGATGCATAATATGAGAAATCAATCGATTTTTATAAAGGGTATTTATGTGGTGTAGAAGCTTATAGTCACAGGCCCTAAAGAGTTCAAGTCAAGGTACCGTAAGAGGTACTTTCTCATTCAGAGTCTGTTGCACTGTGTTGATGTAAGATAGAAGGCAATGTCTGCGAGGGTTCAGTCTTTCTCCTCCATGGGGCTTCATGGTCCCAGCTTCCTCCAATCTCTGCTGCAGGACTGGACAAGTCTTGTCTCTCTCCCAGGGCTCATTTCTCTCTGGGCTGAGCTGCTCTGCTCTCTCCACAAGGCCAGCTGTAAACTGTCAGGCGAACAACTCATCTCTCTTCCTGGGGCCTCTGCTGTGTCTAATGGAGGCTTCTCTCTTTCCTCACGTATCTGTTTCTCTGTGTGCTTACTTCCCAGGCTCCAGGATCAAAAAGCTCCAAATTTCTCCTCTGCTGTGTCATTTTCTCTGTGAAACCCTGCCCACCAAAGGCCTAATCATAATTAAATCAAGTAAAAGTTAAACCTCTGAAGTTAATACAATCTAATACACCCAGAGGAACAGACCATTTTACAAACAGAATCCAATATCTATTTTTGGAATTCATAAACAACATTGAACTGCTACAGATACTGCAAGAGAAAAATTGCCAGCCAAGAATCTTATATCTGGCAAAATTGTCTTTGAGATTGAGGCAAAGTTTAGAATATTCGCAGATAAACAGAAACTGAGAAAGTTTGTAACCTAGAGACTGGCTTTGCAGGAAATACTAAAGGGAATGCTACAGCCTGAAAAGAAAAAAAACAAAAGAAGTTTGGAAGAGAGTCTAGAAATGCAGCTATATCAGTAAAAGTAACTCAAAGTGTAAAAAGATTGGTGAAAATAAAATATGACAGGTAAAACCCAAAGGTCAAAATGAGTGAAGTAAGAACTGCTTTTATAATAATAACATTGAATGTTAATCAATTAAACTCCCCAATCAAAAAATACTGACTGACAGAATGGAAAAGAAAATACGACTCATCTGTATTCTCTCTACAAGAGATTCACCTTAGACCAAAGATACCAATGGATTGAAAATGAAAGGATTGAAAAAGATATTCCATGTGTGCAGTAATTGAAAAAAAACAAAACAACTGGAATAGCTATACTTATATCAGATGAAATAGACTTTAAATGCAAACCTGTTATTACAAACAAAGAAAGATATTATATATTAATAAAAAGGGCAATTCACCAGGAAGAAATAACAATCATAAATGTATATCCATATAACCAGGATGCCCCAAATTACATGATGCAAACACTGGCAAATCTGAAGGATGGCATAGATGTTTCCACAATAATAGTTGGAGATTTCAATATACCACTCTCAGCACTGGATAGAACATCTGGGCAGAAGATTAATAAAGCAAAAGAAATCTTGAATAATATGATAAATGGACTAAACTCAATAGACATATACAGAACATTGCACTCCAAAACAGCAGGATATACATTCTTTTCAAGAACTCACAGATGTTTCTCCAGGATAGACCATATATTGGATTACAAAGCAGATCTCAATAAATTCAACAAGATCAAAATTATACAAAACACTTCCTCTGGATGTAATGGAATAAAGTCGAAAATCAACAACAGACAGAAAAAACGAAAATTCACAAATATATGAAGATTAACAGTACACTCTTAATCAGTGGGTAAAAGAAGAAGTTGCAAGAGAAATCAATAAATATCTCAAGACAAAGGAAAACAAGAACATAACATATCAGAACGTATGGGATGCAGTAAAGGCAGTGCTGAGAAGGAAATTTATAGCCCTCAATGTTTACATTAAAAAAGAAGAAAGAGCTAAAATCAATGACCTAACTACACAGCTGGATGGATTACAAAATGAACAGCAGACTACTCCCAAAACAAGAAGAAGGAATGAAATAACAAAGGTCAGAGCAGAAATAAAGGATATTGAAAAGAAAAAAAAACAGTAGAAAGTATTAACAAAACCATAAGTTTATAATTTGAGAAGATCAACAAAATTGGCAAACCCTTAGCTAGCCTGTCAAAGAAAAAAAAAAAGAGAGAAGATGCAAATAAATAAAATAAAAAATGAAAACAGGGACATTTCTACTGACCACACAGAAATAAGAGTTCATAAGAGGATACTATGAACAACTGTATGCCAACAAACTAGACTAAAAAGGAAGAAGTAACACTTTTGCTATACAAAGATAATATGATCCTATACCTAGAAAGACCAGGAAAATCCACAACAAAATTGCTAGAGCTTATAAACAGTTTCAGCAGAGTGGCAGGATACATATTAATGTGCAAAAATCAGTAGTGTTTCTATACACTAGTAATGCACAATCTGAAGAGGAGGTCAGGAAAAAACTTCTATTTACAATAGCGACTAAAAGGATCAAATATTTAAGAATAAACCTAACCCAGGATGTAAAACACTTGTATTCAGAAAACTACAATTCATTTCTAAAAGAAATTTTTTAAAAGACCTAACTAAATGGAAGAACATTCCGTGATCATGGATTGTAAGACTAAACATCATTAAGATGTCAATGCTACCCAAATTTATTCAATGCAATCACGATAAAAATTCCACCAGGATTTTTTAAAGAAATGGAACGTATAATTATCAAATTTATTTTGAAGGGTAAGGGGCCCTAAATAGCCAGAAACATCTTAAAAAGGAAGAGAAAATTTGGAGGACTAACACTTCCAGACTTTAAACCATAATACCTAGCTGCATTAGTAAATACAGCACAGTACTGGCATAAAGATAAACACAGAGACCAATGGAACCAAACTGATGGTTCAGAAACAGACCCACACATCTATGGTCAAGTGATTTTTGACAAGGTTGCCAAACCCACCCAGCCAGTCTATTCAACAAATGCTGGGAGAATTGGATATCTATCTCCAAAAGAAAGAAAGAGGAGACCTACTCACACTCTATACAAAAATTGACTCAAAGTGCATCAAAGACCTAAACATAAAAGCTAGAACCAAAAGCTCTTAGAAGAAAATGTAGGGAAACATCTTCAAGACCTGGTGGTAGGTGGTGGATTCTTAAACCTTATACCAAAAGCACGAACAATGAAAGAAAACATGGATAAATGGTACCTCCTCAAACTTAAACACTTTTGTGATTCAAAGGACCTCATCAAGAAGGTAAAAAGTCTTTCTACTTAATGGAAGAAATGGCAAGAGACTTAAGTAGACATTTCTGCAAAAAGGAAATACAAATGGCCAAAAAGCATGTGAAAAATGTTTAATATCACTAGCTATTGGGGAAATGCAAATCAAAACACAATGAGATATCATCTCACACTGCATAGAATGGCCACTATTTTTTAAAAAAGAAAATAGTAAGTGCTAGCGAGGATGTGGAGAAATAGGAACACTCCACTGTTGATGCGAAGTAGTATATACATACTATGCAATACTATGCTGTAAGAAAAACTGAAATTGGAACACATGATCACATGGATGAACTTGAAGACATTATGCTAAGTGGAATAATTCAGACACAAAAGAACAGATATTACCTGGTCTCACTAATATGAAATATATATGAAGAATAAATGCATGAAGTTAACACCTAGAGTATAGGTTATTAGGAAATAAGAAGGCTGAGAAGTGATACTGATGCTTAAGGTATGTAGAAGTTTTAATTAACTTTACTGTAAAAGTATGGAAATGGATAGAGTTCATAGTAACACATTATAGTGAGTAGAACTAATGCAGCTGGATTATAAATGCCATTGTGGCTAAAAAATGTAGTCTAGGGACATAAATGTCAATTGAAAGAAAGCTAGAGAATGATCTAGGGCTGAGTAACATAGTGAACCCAGAGGTGTATGAGACTAGTGGTTAATAGTGCAAATACAAAAATGTTCTTCTATGAACTAGAACAAATGTTCATCACTATTGCAAGGTGGTAAGAATGTGGAAGAAGCATGGGAAAAATACAATTATTGCAGCCTATGGAATACTGTAATATTCTTGCATCAATTCCAAAGATGTACTATGTTAATAATAGAGGGTATGACAAAATAAACAATCTACATTTTGGACCATAGTTACTGGTAACAGTTTGATGATATAATCTCATAATATGTGACAAATGTTCCACAACAAAATATTGTGTTGGTGGAGGGGTGTTGTATGGGAATTCCACACATGTGCATGATTGTTTTGTAAGTTCATAATTTCTCTAATAAAAAAATATTTAAAAAAATCATTGAGATAGCACTTCACACCCAAAAGAATGTCTATTATTTAAAAAATGGAAAATAACAAATGGTGAGTATGTGGAGAAATAGGTATTCTCATATATTGTTGATGGGAATGTAAAAAGGTGTAGCTGCTATGGAACACAGATTTGTGGTTCCAATTCTGGTAATCCCACGTCTAGGTGTATACTCAAAAGTATTGAAAGCAGATATTTGTACACTAATGTCCATATCAGTATTATTTACAATTCCCAAAATGTGCCAGCAACCCACGTTTCCATCAACAGAAGAATGTTTAAAGAAAATGTGGTGTATATATGCAATGGAATATTATGCAGCTATAAGAAGGAATAAAGTTCTGATACATTTTAAAAAATGGATGAACCTTGAAGAGATCATGATAAATGTAATAAGTCACATACAAAAAGACAGATAGTGTTTGATTTTATTTATATTAAATAACTAGAATATGCAAATTCAGAAACTAGAATACAAGTTATTAGGGGCTGGGTGGGAGTGGGGAATGAGGAGTTAATACTTAATGGGTTCAAAGTTATTTTGGGGTGATGGGAAATTTTGGTAATGAATGGTGGTTATGGTAGCATAACATTGTTAATTTAATTAATCTAACTGAACTGTATACTTTAAAGTAGTTAAAATGGGAAATTTTTAGTGGTATATATAAAAATTTCTTTTAAAAAAAGCTTCTTTTAGCAAATGACAACTGATTCTACCAGTTATAAAACCAGAAGTCATAATACCGCACTCTCCTGCACTCATTATCATATCCATCATCATTTCTTGTCATTTTATTTTCCTAATTATTATTTAAACTTAGGTATGCTTTGAAAATGCATAGGCTTTTAAATTGCTTTCAGATACTTTGGCCTCTTTCAAACCATTTTTAATACTGATTTATTTTTACAAAGTTCAAATCTTATTTTTGTTACTCCACATGGTTTAAAAATAAAATAAAAAACAAAAATCAATTTATCCTTACTGCTTTTAAATTCTTTAACAGAACCTAAGCAGTCTGGCTACCATATGCCTCTCCAGTTTGGCCTAATAACAATTTCCCCATTTTCTCTGGATAACAGCCATTCTGACATTTTCACATTTCTGTAAATATGACATGCTTCTGATCAAAGACACTTTTTGTTGTTGACTCCATTGTCAAATATATTGATAACTTTTCCTTCTCCTGTACAATAAACTTATTTTTTCACTTAGTTAAATTGTATCCTTATTTCCAATTTTAAGTTAAAAATCACATCCTCAGTTGTTGTGTGAACTGTTTCAATGTTGCATCGTGGGAACCCAGGTTCAGGGTACAATAGAAACTTTCAGCAAATGATCTTTTTATTTCACAGAATCAATAGTCCAGAAAAGACAAATAATAATAAAAGACTATTTAATATTAACAAGATAGAATTAGCAAAACCAAAAGTTGGTTTCTAGAGATATTCAATATAAAATTAGCTAGACTGACAAAGAAAGAAAGAGAGAAGATGCAAATAAATTCGATCAGAATTGAGAAGGGGACATTACTACTGATCCTACAGAAACAAAAAGGATCATAAGAGGATTATATGAACAACTGTATGCCAACAAATTTGACAACCTAGATGAAATTGACAAATTCCTAGAAATACACAAACAATCTACACTGACTCTAGAAGAATTAGAAGACCTTAACAGACCAATTACACATAAAGTGACTGAATCAGTTATCAAAAACCTCCCCAAAAAAGAAAAGCCCAGGACTAGATGATTTCACAGGTGAATTCTCCCAATCATTCCAATAAGAATTAATATCTATCCTGCTCAATCTCTTCCAAAAGACTGAAGAGGAGGAAACACTACTTACCTCATTCTATGAGGCTGAAATCACTCTTATACCAAAGCTAGATAAAGATACTCCAAGAAAAGAAAATTACAGACCAATTTCTCTTATGAATAGAGATGCAAAAATCCTCCACAAAATACTTGCAAATCAAATGCAACAGCACATTAAAATAATTATAGACCATGACCATTAGCAATGAGCAATCTGAGGAGGAAATCCAAGGAAAAAATTCATTTACAATAGTAACTAAATAAATCAAATATTTAGAAATAAATTTAATTAAGGATGTAAAGGTCTTGTATAAGAAAATTACAAAATATAGCTAAATGAAATCAGAGAAGACTTGAATAGAAGGAAGGACATTCCGTGTTTATGGATTGGAAGACTAATTATCATTGAGATAGCAATTTGACCCAAATTGATTTACAGATTCAATGTATTCCGATCAATATTCCAACAGCCTACTTTGCATAAATGGAAAAGGTAATTATCAAATTTATTTGGAAGGGTAAGGGGTCTTTAATACCTCAAAATACCTTGATAAACAAGAACAAATTTGGGGGACTCACATTTTCTGACTTTAAAGCATATAACAAAACTACTGTGGTCAAAAGAGCATGGCACTGCCATAAGGATAGTTATCTTGAACAATGGAATCAAATTGAAAGTTCAGAAACAGAGTCTCATATCTGTGAATAATTGATTTTTGACAAGGCTGACAAGTCCCCTTTGCTGAGAAAGATTAGTCTCTTCAACGAAATGCTTATGGGAGAACTTGATACCCATATGCAAAAAGAATCAGAGTGGTCCCTTATCTCACACAATATACAAAAATAAACTCAAATGGATCAAAGACCTACTTTTAAAAGTCAAGACTATAAAATTCCTGGAAGAAAATATAGGGAAGCATCGTCAAGATCTTAAGGTAGGCAATTGTTTCTTAGACTTTATACCCAATGTACAAGCAATGAATGAAAAAAATAGATAAATTAAAACTTTTGTGCACCAAAGGATTTTTGCCAAGAATGTGAATTGAAAAACTACTCAGTGAGAAAAAGTATTTGGAAACCACATATCCAATAAGGGTTTTATATATAATAGCATATGTAAAGAAATCCTACAGCTCAATAAAAGACAAAGAACCCATTTTTTAAAAAATGGACCAAAGGCTTGGACAGACATTTCTTAAGAGGAAATGTAAATGGGTAAAAAGCACATGTAAAGATGCTCAACATCCCTAGATATTAAGGAATTCAAATCAAAACTACAACAAGATATCATTTCACACCCAGTAGAACAGTTACTATTAAAGTGTTGGAGAGTATGTGGAGAAACAGAAACACCCATTAATTGCTGTTAGGAATATAAAATAGTGCAGCCACTGTATAAAAACAGTTTGGCATTTCCTCAGGAAGTTAAGCATAGAATTACCACATGATCCAGCAATTCTGCTACCAGAAGAACTGAATGCAGGGACTCGAATTGATATTTGCACACCAATGTTGATAGTAGCATTATTGACAATTGTTAAAAGATGGAAGCAACCCAAAAACACATGAACTGATGACTGGATAAACAAACCGTGGTGTACACACACACACACACACACACACACACACACACACACACACAATGGAATATTATTCAGCCATGAAAATGAATGAAGTCCTGATGCATTCAACGACAGCATGGATGAACATTGAGGACATTATGTTGAGTGATAAAGACCAGGAACAAAAGAACAAATATTGTATGTTCTCATTGTTACGAATAAGCAAAGTCAAAGAGTTAGAATCTAGAGTATAGGTTTTCAGGAGATAGATTGGGATTAGATAATGGGGAGGTGATGCTTAAACTGTATAGAATTAAAATTTAGGCTGATGGTAAAGTTCTGGAAAGAGATGGTGGTAATGGTTCTGCTTTATTCTGCCTGTAATCACCAACACTGAGCTATACAGGTGAATATGGATAGAAGGGGAAACTTTAGGGTATACATATTACTAGAAAAAAATTAAAAGATAAAACATAGCCTGTACAACCCAGTGTACCCTATTGTAGATAATGGACTATAGTTAATAGTAGAAGTATAAGAATGTTCTTTCATAAATTACAACAAATTTATGATACTAATACAAGGTGTTAATACCTGGGTGGTATACAGGAAAAATATAATTAATGTAAATAATGGACAATAGAACTATTTTAATAATCTTTTATCAATTATAACAAAGTTATCTACAGTTTTAAAATAGTACAATTGTTAAAGAAGTGCTATCATCAATTGTAACAAATGTTCCAAACCAATGCAAGGTGTTGGTGGTGGGGTGCTGTTTGGGAATGCTGTATGTTATGCATGATAATTCTGTAAACTCACAACTTTTCATAAAAAAATCCAATCAAGGATTTATAAAGAACAGAAACAAAAAAAGTCTATGAAAGTCTTATATTTAAGGAGCCCTCTGTAATAAACATTAAAAGTTATTCACTAGAATTTTTAATTAAGTATCATACATTTAATCAATTTGTATTTCTAAGTATAATATAAATGGAAAGAAAACAGAAGTATTTTCTATTATCTTGTCATTTTAAAAAAATAAATGAAAGCTCTATATGTGTTTATTTCATTCTTAATTTTGTGGCTTATTTCTTCAATTTATATTCTGTATGTGTTACAGTTTAAATATATTAGTGCCTGACAAAAATAGGAAACATTGTATTTCCCTGGAGGCTCTGCCAGTCGCTTGCTACTGGCCCTGGGCAATAAACATAAGCATCCTGGATCTTGTTTTCCTCATATCGAAATTGAATGTGCTATCCTTGATTGTTTCTAAGGGACCATTCAAAGCCAAGATTCTTCAGTTTGATTTTCTAATTCAAATAGAATCTGATATTAATGTAGTCATAGATTTTTTCCCTGGAGTTTCTTTAATGGGGAAATTAAAATAGCTTAAAGAAAATCACAAAAGTAAAAGTAAAAAGAATAAATAGACCTGGGGATTTTTCCCAATTTGTACAATTTTGCTGCTGAGAGATTGTTTCCATGGTACACATTCTGTCAAATTCCCTCGGAAAAGATGTCTATATTACCATTATTTGCTCTGACAATATCGTCTTTTAACAGCTTTACACTTCCTTTTCAAAACAAAGATTGAATTTAGGACAAAAAATAAAATGCTGCAAACTCATTACTGCACCAAAATTTAATTCAAACTCATTATCATTTAAAAACTGTAATCATGTACTCTTTCAAGATGAGATACTCTCTCGGGGATACTGCATCATTATCTTTCCTTAGAGACAATTAAAAAAAATATATCTGCAGGGAAGTGAAAGCCAATAAAAATCAGTATTTCTTCCCTTCAAAACTAGAGTGTCTTTCATCTTTCTATATATTAGATCAATTTAGAAATTAATTTCTATGTTTAAAGTCAAATAATTAAATGAAGTGTATCATATATGGAAATATATAGGCATATATGAAGATAAATACCTACATGCATACATCTTACAAAGTCAAAGATGCATCATTCAATAAAATGTCTTGTGATTTACTTTTTCCATTTAAAAAATGAATTGCAGGCTCAACTGCATGGGTACTTTTGTTTTATTTCTAGTGAGCATAACTCACTATAGTTACTCCAGATATGACATTTTTTTTTTTAGCTTTATAGCTAGTTTTTGATAAGTAAATTTGTAACAGTTTTTCAAACTTACTGTGTGCCTCTTGAGGAGAGATGCAATAAATAAACACCAAACCCTAAAAACAAACAAACAAAAAAAGAATCACAGATAATCCTTCACTAAATTAATCAAGATATAGCATCCTCTTTTGGATGGCTAATGATATTCTAGGTTAATGTTTTTGTTTGCTTATTTGTTAGATTTTTAAATAACACTCTTGGATCATGTTAAGCATTGAAATGTGTTTCCCTAAAATATATGTTCAAATCCTAAAACTGTTCTTAGAAATAGGATCTTTGAAAATTTTGTTCATTTGGCTGAGTCCAACAGGGATTAGGGTGAGCCCTAAGCCTTTTAAGGAGAGGAAATTTGGACAACAGATAAACAGAGAACGTAGATGGCCATGTGATAGAGGCAGAGACTGAGTTCTGCCACAAGCCAAAGAATGTCATTTGCTGACCACCACCAGAATCCAAAATACTTCAAAGGAAGCATCACCCTGCCAACATCTTGATTTGGACTTCTAGCCTCCAGAACTGTGAGGTATTAAATGTCTCTTGTGTTAAGCCACCCAGTTTGTTGTACTTTGTAATGGCACTCCTAGGAATCAAAGACAGAACAACTGGTATTAGATAACAGAGCATCAATATATTTTTGTATACTCCAGGTAATCATATTGTTGGTTGGCCTCTGATTCACAATTCTGTTGTAATTGACCATTGTAATTAACCGTATCATCCCTTGACTGTTTATCACTGCTTTCTGAAACTTTGTTTTTCTGATATGTTTCTCAAAGTTTGTGTCATTTTAAATTTCTGCTATATACCAGAATACAGAATCTGAAATGGAGCAAGTAGATTTTCATCTTGTATAAAATAATGAATTATAATTGTATACATTCATAATTTTAATTCTGCTCTTCATGTTAGAATGTTTGAGACTTTATAGATATTAATGAATTTATATTCCAATGTTTTTAAATAATAAAATTAGTTTATAATTTTAGTGTATATAATTTAGTTTACATTGATTTTTTTTCGTTTGCTAAATTGCTTAAAATGATACTATGAAATGTGTTGGCTTCAACAATGGGAATTGATTACCTTACAAGTTTATCATTTTGAAGCTGAGAAAAAATGTCCAAATCAAGGAATTATCAGGCAATCCTTTTTTCCTGAAGATCAGCTCAAGGAACCTGGATTCCTTTGTCCCATGGTATCTGCTGCTTCCTTCTCTTCCTGGTTTCCTTGCTTTCAGCTTCTTCCTTCCAAAGCTTTCTCTCTCTTTGTCTAATTTACAATCTCTTACAAAGAACTCCAGTAAGAGGATTAAAACCCACTCCAGGCCATGCCTTAACTGAAGTGACCTCCCCTCTAAAGAAGATCCTACTTTCAATAGGTTTACACCCACAGGAAAGAATTCACTTTAAGAATATGATTTTCTAGTGTACATACAGTTTCAAACCACCATACTTTATCCTCTGGACCCCAAAAATACATGTTCTTTCGTAGCATCATATAATCAGGGAGTCTTTTCCCCAGACTTTTATAAATATACTAGTTCCTATCAACAGGTCACTTGACTCAGGACAGAATACCATTTATAGGTCCCTGGAGGAGGTGATTGTTTTAAGACTCACTTTATATTTCACCAATTAGCTGTTTATCAGCTATTTGAGATTCTCCACAGAAATAATTGCATATATCTCCTGGTTTCAGGTGCAAAATCTAAATGTGAACTCTAATTGAGCCACTTCTGGTAGAACTTTTACAAGAACTTCCTCTTTTCCTACACGCATGTAGCAGGAGTGTGAAAAGTGGTAACTCCCTTGTAAACAGCTCTGAACAATATTGTTTCCTTTTCACTCTTCATGCCAGCATGCATCACATGTGGCTGAAGAAGTGAAAGTGCCCCAGAGCTTTGCATCCTGATAAGAACTTTCATCCAGCCACCTGTTCCTTCTTTCTCATTGAATAAAGCTAATTTCTTCACTATCTTATCCTTGCAGGTGGTACTATGTTGCTAAGGTTAGTTTTGTTTTTAGGATCTGGAAAGGCCCTTTAAGAGCTTAGTCCCAATTTATTAGACTTCTGTTAATAAATCAACCTATTTTCTCCTAAATTCACATTTCCTCAGGAGATATAACAGAAGTAGAGTTTGTTGACAACGCAGGGTTCTGATAGTCCTTTGCTTCATGTACATAATACTTTTTAAATTTTATCATTGTTGATAATGATTTGGCAGCATTACATGTTTCACCTACTCTGTTAGAGAATAATGCCTCAGAAACATGTCATTAATCTTTGAGGAGGGACTTTTCTGCTTGAAACTTCACATGTCCATAAGCCTGCTTGATACTTCAACCATTACAAAATTTGTTGTGAACTGAGTTATGGTTTAATAACCACCCAATGATGTCATGAAGGAAGAATGACAGTCTAAAGAGATTGTTTTTCCTATTTCTTTCAATACCAATCAAAAATGACTTGAGAAGCCTGTCGTATTTTAAAGTAACTGTTTTAGTCCTTTATCTAACACTTACACTACACCATCAGAAAGAATGATCAACTCTATCTCGAGTGACGTGAGTCTCCCCCTCATAGAAAGTTATTAAATTTAGCCTTGAATAGACTCTTTTTGTTGTGGTGGGTAGTTTTTGCTATTCTTCAAGACCTCTGTTTATGGAAACAAGTGGATAGAAATGGCATATATATTTCTCTGTATTTATGTGGAATATCACAATGAAAGGCACCACACTTATGGCTAAGTCCATTCCACACTTTTTCACTATTAAATGGATCTTCACTCTACATTTGAATAGTCAATATTCAGGGGATACTTGATTATTTTTGGACAAAACCCTGTTTTTCTAAGCCCAACTCCTCTAGCAACCGACACCTTTTCCAACTGGGAAAGCATTTCCTTTGGAGCATCACTAAATTACATCTTTGGTGGCATCACACTTAAAGCTCTTATGGTGGGGTGAATAGTGCTCCCTCCAATATTCATGTTGACCCAGAACCCCAGAATGTGATCTTCTTTTCAAATAGGGTATTTGTAGATGTAATTATGACTTATCCTGACATAAAATCACCTTGGATTAGGGCGATCCCTAAATCCAATGACCTTCAAAGAAGAAGAGAGGACTCATGGAGACATTCAGTGAGAAAATCATGAGAAATGGAGACAGAGATTGGAGGGATATGTCTAGTAGCCAAGGAATATCAAGTATTGCTGTCAACTACCAGAAGATAGGAGAGAGTATGGGATGATTTCTCCTTCAGAGCCTCCAGAAGGAATCAACACTGCTAACACCTTGATTTTGGACTCTGTCCTCCTGAACAGTGACATTACATTTTTATTGTATCTAGCCACCGAGTTTGTGGTAATTTGTTATGGCACTCTTAGGACAATAATACAGCCCTTAACTCTTGAAAACCAAATATCAACGAAAGTCTCAAAAATAAAGTTTCCTGGGAAACACTGTGCTTTTTCAAACTTAGTATACAGAGAGCATCAATTCTATTCATTTTATATACATATGTATGTGCATGTGTGTGTGGAGCAGGAGGGGAGGTATGAATATATGCTCACTTAATATTGACAAAGTATTATTCAAATATATGATCCTTTAATGATGTTTTGTTTTCCAGGAAATTTAAAGTGATTTAAAAATTGAGTGCATTTCATAAATTGAATCAACATAAGAAAATAAATACTTTTATTTTTTTGTGAATAAATAGCAATTTATGACTGAGGCTTTACATGGTATATTCATTTTGTATAGTGATATAAAGTGTATTTGTATGTGTTTTAATCACCCATTTTAAATTATTTGCTATGACTGTATTTATCTATATTTGATACGTAAAAGAATATAATCCAAAAATTCATCGATGCCACACACTTCACTAAACCATATGGAAATAAATGTTTATGAGAGCTCTTTATTTATTACAGAGCTGAGTTTAGTATGTGACCTCAGGACATACGATGCATTAGCAGGTTGCTAAATATGATATCTTGTATTTTCATGTTTTTACCTGAAGAATATATACTTGGAAAAGTACAGGTAACATTGTAAACAAGAAAATACTTTTGATTCTTTTTTAAGTTTGTATGAATATTTTTATAGTCATTGTCCCTATGGTTTGTATTTGCCACTGATTTGAACTATGGTTACATTTCTTATTGCCTTTAACTTAATACTGTCAGCTTGTTGAAAAGTTTTCTGGCTAGAAATCATACTGTATAAACTAACACATACATTATAAAAAAGACTAGTCATCAGTAATTGGTCAACTAATAACTTGATTTTTCTTTCCAGAAAGTGTGGCATCATCAATACTCCAGCCTTGATTTACACTAAAAACTCTGCATCACAGGTATACACACATACCTATTAAGAATCATATTTTGAGCACTCAGCTTGTCTTCAGTATGTGCCAACAGTGAAGTCACATTTTTAAAACTATATGTCTTCCTTGGGCTTTTCATGGTGACACATTATAGACAACTGAAAGTCGCTGTTATAATGCTGATGTTTTCAAAAGCGGTTATTGGCTGCTAATACCTCAGTTTGAATTCATTTTTCAGATTTAGCTTCCTGTGGCTGAGGAGTATATGACAGAGATGAGAGATGAGAGAGATAAAAGCACTAATGTGATCACTGGGGTAAGGCCCTGAGCTGTAATTCATTTGTGAACTAGGGAAATGATATTAGGTAAGCTATTTCATCAGTCAATCGTGGTCTCCATACTTGCCAAGAAGGGTTAATACCTGCACTCATATTATATTTGTGATCATTTCTTTTCAAAATAGGGTATTATTAAACTAGTCCTCACCTTGACCTCTGGATATGCATTAACTGACTAGGAGAAAAATCAAAAGCTATAATTACACTTGCAGTTAGAGGACAAGGAGTATTATGCAGTTTAGTGGGTTTTGATCCAGAGTAGAGATCCTTGGGATGAAATATTTTTCAAATTAAGAAATTTTCAGATTTCAGCAGTCTAATTCAATGTATGCATATACTCAATACTGATTATTGTACCCCTTAACAAAACTTATTAATTTTTATCTAATGAAACATGAACATTCATCTAAGTGGGATAAATGAAAACTGTAAGTACATCTTATCAATTTAGGTCAGTTTTTGCTGTTTGTATTAGAATTTTTATATTTCACAATTACAGTTAATTAAGGTAGAATTTTATTTTATGTAATCAACTTTGACATATCAAACAGTATAAATTATAAACTTTGCCATAAGGGTGAAAGTGAAGCAGGTTTTTTAAGGAAATTCTGTATTTGGGTAAAAAGCTTTTGAGTTTCCAGAGTTTGTTCTCTGTCATTTGGAATTTTCTATAATCAAACAGTTTGAAAAGCAATACCTCAGTGGTAGGTGTAAAGACCAGTTAAATAATAGATATGAAAGATTACTATGAACTTACATACTTACTCTAAATAACCAACTAAATACATTAATATATGTGAAGTAGTAAGATATAGTTTAATAATGAAGAAAAAAGCAGGAAAGCCCAGAGGAAAAAATAAGGCTAGCAATGAGGTGCCGGTGGGGTGGGGATTGGAGCAGGGATAAAAGAGAGGTCAAGAAGAGAAGAAGGAGGCTGTTATAAAAAGGGAGAGAAAAACAAAAATGAAATGGAAATGGCTTGAAAGAACTTCTTTTCTTCTGTGTCACATTTTGTTAAGGCTTGACCTGATTTCTGATGAGACTATGCTGTGAAATCTATTTTGTTCATATTTTTTTCCTTTATTTTTTAAAGAAGCTTTAGATTACATAAGTGTTAGATTGAAAATATAGAGGATTCCCATATCCCCTACCCCCTTCCCCTCTCTCTTCCATGCTTTCCCCCATTAACAAAATCTTTCATTAGTGTGGTACATTTGTTACAATTGATGAACACGTATTGAAGTATTGCTACTAACCATGGTCTATAGCGGGAGTTCATAACCAGAGGCCCATGGACACCCAAGGGGTTCATCGAAAGATTTCAGGGGGTCTGTGAGCTTGGAAAAAAATCAACTTACTGTCTTTATTTTCTATGACCTCTAACTGAAATGCAGCATTTCCTTCACTTATGAATGTCTGCAATAAATTACAGTAGTATTCATTTCATATCCCATTACAGTTGTTGCATATCTCGAAAAACCGCTTATGATCATACATTCTTCGAAATTATGGTCGTTGTTAGACCTGACACTAGTTGAGTGTCATAATACTATCTGCCACTACATACTGACTGGCAAAGAGGTCTGTGGAAAAAAAACTGTTAAGAACCCCTAGTCTATACTTTGCAGTATAGGTGACACTTAGCACCACACAATTTTATAAGTTTGATAAAATGTATAGTGGCTTTTATATGTCATTGCAATGTCATGCAGAACAATTCCAATGACCCCCAAATGCCCCATGTTACACCTATTCTTCCCTCTCTCTCTCCTCAGAACCTCTGGTGACCACTGTATTTTAAACTTAATTTTAGAAGTAAAATCTTTATTAAATGGCATGACAAGATAGGATAATTTTTGGTATTCTTATTGGGTACAGCTTTAGTTGTTCATACAGAAATAAGAATTTAAAAGAAGAAACACACTTGCCATGAGCCAATAGACAAATTCAGATCATTTTTAAGTGTCTACCATTTTCTATGATTCTATAACACAATATGTGTAAAAATTTAGAAGCCTGAACACAAGCATCCAAGGTTTTCTACAGAAATGAATGATTTCCATTGTGTTTTAAATTCTATTTTAGTGTTAAAACCTAATGGAATAAAATTAAGAGCTTTATTATTGTGGAAATACACACACATATACATACATACATATACATACATATATATATATACACATATACATATTTATATTATAAAAACTGAAAATGAATAAAATATTTTTAATTTTGAATAAAATGAAAATTTAGAGATATTTTCCTAAATATGTAGTTATAATAAGATAATCTAGAAGACAAAGCAATTATTGCCTTTTTGAACCTTAGTGACATTGAATGGCACATTTCTTGATTTAGGGAATAAAATTTCATCTTAGTCAATATATTACATTTGGTATATTATTTCTTGAATATTTTAGGAAATTGGCCTTACTCGCTGTGATTAAAAGGTAATAAAACTGAGGTCAGCAAAGTTCATAGCAGGAATCATGACCACGCTGGAGTACTGCCCGTTATTCACTATCCCACACAACAAATATTAGCCTCACTTTGTGATTTCTCTTTTTGTGCTGTTTTTTGTCTTTTTTGATACAATCACTGGCATTGTTTTCATTGTATTTTTAATGCAAACATCATTTCTATGGTTAATACCTGGATGTTTATTTATCACCTAAAACTTTTAATTTTTTCCCAATATTTAAATCAACAAATCTTATGGATATGAAGATGTGCATAATAGGAAACTCAAAATCAAGTCAAAATAATTAATAGATCAATGGCATTAAGTTTATATTAGTGTAAAACTTTCAATGTCTACTTTTGAGGAGATGATATTTAAACATGATTACATTAAAATAATATTTATCTTTTTCAAAATGAAAAATAAGGAAAGCATCTGAACATTGCTTCCTATATATTGCCAGCTGTGCTTTCATAAAATAATGATTATCAGTAAATGGCTGTTAATTCAATGATTTATGTAGGAGAGAATTTTATACTTCAAATATATTTCCTGAGATTTTTTACACCTCTATTTTGTTAAGCCAACTCTGTTTTCCACAACAAAATAAACTTTAAGCCAATGTCTAGGTTATTAAGAACCCTAAATCCCTGAGTTATGATTGTTGAAGAATTTTTAAAAAAGAAAGTTGGAATGTGGGTTGAGGCATGTAGTAACAAAATATTTAGAAAATTTTCTAAGTGTCAGAAACTCTTATATATGTCCACTTAGGTTCTATCATTTTAATCCTCGACTATTAGTATCATTAACCTTACTACATATGAGGAGATCAAAACAAAAAATATTGATATCATTTGTTCAATATAAAAGAAATAAGTAATATAGCCAAAATTCAATGAATTCACAAAGTCCTACACTTTAAATATATTCTTTTCTAATATGATCACAATTTTCCTAATGAAAGCAATTGATAATCTCTTTCATGTAATTACCCATATTATTTTATTTTATTTTTATTTTTTTGCATGTTTATTTTCCCTTTTTGTCCTTTAAAATGCCCTACAGGTCTTTCCCAGGTGTATATTCTCTGTATAAAATCAAGTCTCCATTACCAGTGCTAACTTAATCCTCAAATAAGCATTTGTCACGTGCCTCTGGGACCTTCGGCAGGCTTGCCTTCTCTTGGGGCCTCTGAAGTCAAGCATGTGGCAGACTCCTTTGGTTATCTATATGTCAACAATTCCCAGATGAGCATTCCTTGCAGCAGTGCCTGTCTCTCCTTCTACAGGTTGAAAAGGCCTGATAATAAATTCCTCATCTCTCTTCTAGCTAGGCTTGGAAGTCAGACCTGATTCTGGCTTATTGAATCCAAAGAGAAATAATCTGGAACCTTTTGGAAAGTCGATAAACTTAATAAATTTGAGAGAAATGAAAAAGATCAGACTCGCCTTCCCTGCAATGGGACATTATTTTGTGAAGACTAGAGACTGAAAGTCCTTCTACTTATCAAAATAAAGGACCAAAAAAATCACTACTGACTCTGAAAAATTCCAATAATATTGACCAACTGAAATAATCCTAGCATCCCATACCTCTAGATTTCTTGGTATGTAAGAAAAAACAAATTTTAAATTTTCAAAAACTTTCAGTGCTTAAGTATTCTATAATTTCAGCCAAAACTACCCTAACTGATAAGAGGTTTTGGAATGACCAGTTATCATGTTATTTAATTAACACTATGTTAATTAACTCAATGTTTGAGTTAATACACAAGAGACAATATATATTTTTCAGTTATTTAGTTTTTAGTTTTACATGAATGTTCAGTACTCAACAAATACCACATATATGCGCAAACATACTCATAGTAAAAGCTTGCTGAATATTCAAATATTAGGTTAAAACAAATTTGGTTTTGATGATTTTTATGTTTTATAAGTTCTAATATTACTTCTTGTATATTATATATTGACCATTGATCGTAAAAGTGTTTAAAGTAATCTTTAAAATCCTTTTTCTCTTGTGTACTTTCCGACTGTTAGAAAACGCCTTGTCTCTGTTTTTAATCACGTAGTTTACATTCATAGGTATTTTAGAGCATTTTTATCAACCCATAAAAAGAAAATGAAAAATTCCTCTTAAGTAATTCTATGATTTGGAAGATAATTGTTTTATTGATCCTAGTGTTAATGCTTTTCCAAATCAGAGTTGATTGGGGACTCTTGTGCAGCCTTCCAAGATTTCCAAAATAATGACATTTGCAGCATCGTGGCTTAATTACACTATAATCTTGAGTTTAGTTTTCCTTGTCTTAATTTTTTAGAGACTCCTACTGCGTTTATGGCAAATCACAAGAAACAAATGATTCACTGAAGTGTGGGTAGCCAGCTGTTTCATCCATTTCAGTAAAAATGAAAAAATAAATTTCTCTGGATAGAACTTGAAAAAACATGAAATTATTTAAGACTCTGGCACATTGTACGATGATGGTTGTCAAAACATGGTCTCTTTATATTAATATAGAAAAACTTTTCAGTCATTAGAGGAAATTTATCTTCAAGATGATTTAGAGTTATAAAGTTGACACTGCCAAAAAACCCTTCAGTTTTCTATAATGAATACAATTGGGAAAGTGCTAGAGAATGGATTCCCCAAGTAACTTGACCCTCTTTTGTGCCCTGGAGGGATTCCAGCCAACCTTCAAATCTCACAAATCATTCTGCACTTTAAAATGTATTAGATAGGAGCTCCAAATTTCAACATGAAAAGGATTTTAATAGAATGAGGGAAATTTAGAAAGAATCCCTGATTGTTGATCTATCATCATTCTATCAAATAATATTCATAGAAAATGTTAATATTAATATATTCATTTTACTAATTTTCATAATGTTTTAAAACAAATATGGAAAGGACTATGACTAGTTATCATTTTGTTTTCAGTTGTAATTGTTCATTAAGCACTGCATTATTATTTTCATTATTCTTAATCCTGAGAATAACTTTCTTGCCAAACAAAGAGTATAGTCTATAAATATTTATTTTAATTAACAATCTAAAATATATGTTATATTATTGGAGTGAGGGTGTTTATTTCATATATATGTACATGTGTGTATATATATGCATTCACATATAGATAGATAATATTGATAGATGATAGAGAGATAGAGTAGAAAGCGAGAGAGAGAGAGAGTTAGAGAGAGAGAGAGTTGTCTTATATATAAGAAAAATGATTGGATGCATTGAGAAAATTGCCTAGGCTGTTAGTGTTCAAACTAAGTTTTAAAAACTTATTCCAAGACTGCAAACTCTCAAGGCTAAGCACTATATTCTGTATCTCCGCTAGGTTAGATTAGAAAGTTAGATAATGATAGGAAACAGGGAAAGGAGACTGAAAATTCCATTTGAGCCAAGAAATCTTCACCATGCTCCATGTCCATGAATTACCACTTTCACCATGGTCAGAATTCTCACAGATAAATTGTGTTGATTGTGAAGTGAGATTGATAGAAGTCATGTGAAAACTAGTACATGCTTTATATCTAATTAATAATTAATGCTGAAAAGGAGTTTGGTAAATGTTATTAATTTATGCTAGTTAAAAGAAGAAAGAGAAAATGAGAGGAAATACATACCTATACATATAAGATCGCGTGACTGGAAGTGCCTAAAACAGAGCAATTGGTAAAGATGTGGGCTCTTTCCTTTACCATCTACACCTCCTTAGTTCTGTTTTATATATGTATATACTAACTTGTGTGTGTGTATTCCAAGGAGGAATGAATGAGATGAACTGCAGAAAAATCTTAGCACAATTCTTAGCAGAAAGTAAGCTGATAGTAATTGATAGCTAAAACGTGCTTTTAATCAAATGGACAAAAGGAGAAAACAGTAATAAAAAATACAACAAAAAGCATAGAATCTGTCCAAAAATAAACCATATACTGACTTTATTAGTTTCCTAACCACACAGTTAGTGGCTTAAAATAGTAGAAATTTATTATCTTACAATTCTGACTGGTCCTAAGTCCAAAACAAGTCTTACTGGGCTGGAGCCAAGGTTTGGCAGGGCTGGTTCCTTGTGGAGGTTATAGGGAAGACTCCATTTTCATTTCTTTTCCAGCTTCTAGAGGCTGTGAGTTTGTTGCCTCTCTGTCATCAAAGTCACCAGCATTGCATCTTTAAATCTCTCTCTGCTTACATCTTCATGCTCAATCCCCCTTCATCCCTCTTATAAGAATGTTTGTGATTACATCAGACACCAGCATAATCAGTGTTAATATTTTGAATTATGCTCCCCAAAAAGATATGTTCATTCCTAACCCCAAGTCCCATTAACCTATTTGGAAATAGGATCTTTGAAGATGTTATTAGTTGAGGATAAACTGGATTAGGGTAAACCCTAATCTGAAATGACTGGTTTCCTTATGTTTTAGTTTGCTAAAGGCTGCCAAGATAAAAATACCAGAAATGGTTTTGATTTTATAATGGCAATTTATTAGGGTTAAATATAACAGTTCTGAGGCTGTGAAAATGTACAAATAAAGGCATCATAAGAGATGCTGTCTCCCCAAATGTCAGCTGCTGGCGATACTGGACTTCTGTCACATGACAAGGCAAAATGGCGACTGGTCTGTGCCTTCTCCTCCAGGCTCACTTTCTCCCTGTGGGCGATCAGGCATATGGCTTGTTTCTTCATGTGCCTCATCTCTTCAGCTCTGGGCTGCTCTGCTAATTCCAGCCTCCAACTTCTCTCTTAGCCTCTCGGGGTTTCTCTGCCTTTCCATGTCTGTAGGCAACTCTGGAGTCTTCTCTGATATTGCAGGATAAACAATGGCAGCTCTCTTTCTCTGTGTGTCTCTGAATGTTTCTGTCATTCAGAAAAGACTCTAGCAAGAGAGCCGAGACCCACCCTAGTTCAAACCTCACTGAAGTACTCTAATCACAAGCCCCCAACTGAATTCAAGCCAATCAAAGGGTCTCACATCCACAGAAATGGATTGGCTCCAAGAATGTGATCTTTTCTGGAATTCATAAAGGCTTCAACTGTCACACCGTATAAGGAGAGGAAATTTGGGCACAGTGAGTAAGAGAGAGAGGTAAGACAACCATGTGATGGAGACAGAAATTAAGTTTCACCAATGATTGCAAACAAGGCACAAACTTCAGAGTTTGATGAAGGATGTGAATTCATTTTTCAAATGATCTCAACACATAGCATCAACTTGTCAATAAATCTTAGTATTCCATATTTTGTGTTATGTACTTTTTGAATCACATGGTCCTGCCAAAACTTTGATTTCAGACTTCTAGCTTCTAAAACTGAAACAATCTACTGCTATTGTTTTAAGCCACTCAGTTTGTGATACTTTGTTTACAGCAGCCCCAGCAAACTAAGACAATGAGGATAATAGGCCATCTCAGGATCTTTAACTTAATCACATATACAAAGACCTTTTTGCCACTAAAGTTATATATTCATATGTTCTGGAGATTAATATGTAAATATCTTGAAGGGGGGTATTAGTCTGTCTACCAAAATGACCCATGGTGTAAATGCTCAAATTATGGCAGCGGCTTAATCCATATACTAAGAATCTCAAAGAGACAAGCTTTTTCTGTTTACCGGGGACTATACCAATTTTAGCACACACCCTGCAAGAGCTGTCAGTCATGGGCAGACTGGATGGTTAGTCACCTTACTGGGGCCCCCATGCAACCAAACTTTATCCAGCCCTCAGAAACCAAAATATTATGACATATGTGCCATGGGCAATGCTAGGCTTCAATTATAAGATACAATCGTATCTTGGTACTCAACTACTTTGAAACTCTTAGAACTTGGTACTTACCATTAGTGTATTTTATAATACATACAGTAGAAACTGAACCCTAAAAAAAAAAAAAAAGTTACCACATGAAATGTTATTGCTATAAAATAGCCCAGCTCTTTCTTCTATGTAGTTTATATCTGTTTTATGTAAAAAGCACACACATACTCTGGGAACTTTTTTAGCTAATATTTACTTTCCAGATGTAGCAATATTTTTCTCCTTCGCAGCTCTTTCATAGTACCTCATTGATATAATTCTTATGACCCCCCCCCCGAAACTTTTTAGTCAGTAAATGCATTATTTTAGTAAATAGGAAAGAAACAGACTTCAAATCCCAATAGCTCAAGACAATAGAAGTGAAGTTTTTGCGCTCATTTACCAGTTCAAAATGTTTATACTGAAGGTAGTTTTCCACACAGCAATTCAAGAACTCACCTTGGTCC
>JAQZBX010026661.1:0-28818 GCA_029593785.1 Cabassous unicinctus | reverse complement strand
TAACTCAACCATCCACCTGTTCAAACCGAGGCTCTCGCGACACCTGCTGCTGGAGCCAGATGAACCGCTCTGTCCTCACGCTCCCAAGCAGCACCATCTTAGGAGCACGGCACAAGGACTTTCTGCTTGTTTCACACAAAGATGGGGACATTTCCTATGTGGGAGCACGATAATCTGAAATTCTTACCCTGAAGCCAATTACCAGACAAAAGTTACTCAAAAAATAAAATCCCTAGCACTTGCACTGTCTCTTACGTCAGTGTTCTATGTGGGAGGAAGGTGTAGACAAAGTCCAGCGATTCAGAAGCTTTATTTAGATAAACTCTGCCCAAAGACATTCAGCTTAGAACATCCACGGAAATACCGGACTCTTCCCATTGGACTTTTCGCCAGTTGTGATGTCAAAGGGAATTTATGAAATGGCGATGGCCGATTATTTCCAATCAAGAGCAAAGCCCTTATCGGTTTGGGGTGGCTGCCTGGAAACATCTGCTGGACGCCGGCAGGCACACACTGAACCGGTTCTCCTCTGGATGACATGTAACTAACGCTGAGACCCTGAGCTGCTTCAGTCCTAAACCTAGCCCCTCCTCCACTCAACTTCCGTGATTCCTGTCCATAAGTTAAGAGCTTTATCTGGATGCTGTCAGGACCTGGGCATGCCTCTGTCTCGACCTCTTGTATTTGCCTCCTCTTAATGTTGGCATTCTACCTGCCTCTGACCCTTCTCTGCTCAGACACTTGCATGTGCCACTGTTACAGAAACTACTATCACGTCTGGTGTCTGTTTCCAGCACTCAGAATTTTGTCTATAGGAAATAAGGCCACATATATCAGAACTCAGATGCTGGAATTTAATTTGAACAATTTATTTTCCCAAGAGATTAAACCTAAGAATCATACTTGAGAAAATGTCTACGTATTTGTCCTGAAATAAGGTTACAAAGTCTTTATGGGATGCAATATTAAACTTCACTTCTTTATCAATAAGAGGTATATTTTAACCAAACTCTCGTTTGTTGTTAAACCTCTATGTTTTCAATTTTACACATCACTTTAAAAGTTCTGCAAACTTTGGTTCACAGTTTTATTTTATTATGCATACTTATGTATTTATTTATGTTTATATGTATTTATTTATGCAATTCACTCATTTTTTGTTTTCTTGTGTATTAATGTATTTACCATGTATCAAATGCATAACTAGTACTCTCTATATGCTAGGCTTCACTTAAACGCATCACAAATATGAAATCATTTAATCATATGGAAAAAAACAACTTCATAGAATAGACACTATTATGTACCATTTTACAGATGAGGAAAGTGAATCGTGGGCAGTTATTTGCGCAAGGTCAAGCAGCTAGTATGTGGAAGCGTTGGGGCTCTGGTTTCTGAGTTCTAACCCAAAACCATGGTAAGCACTCAACAACCGGTAAACATCATTATTATTGGGAAAATAATTATTACACGCTACGCCATTTGTTCTGTTATAAGTAGTGCTGTTTTTTTTTTTTTCCAATTGTCTTGAAACTCTTCCTTCATAACCTATTCTTTGTTTCTTTGTTTGTTTTATTTTTTCCAAGTAATATTTAGTACCTATACGCAGCGCCTGTCCTTTCATAAAGTGCTTTGCTGTACCCCAGGAAAGACCCCACGCCCGAGGAGCTGAGGGTACAGTTCCAGGGCTGTGGGGCACTTCAGCCACAGCAGCTCTACTTCTTACCAGCTTTGTCATGTAGGATTTTAATTGTCAAAAAAACAAAGTCTTCCTATACTAAAAGGAATTTTGAAAAGCATTATGTTCATCTTTTCCTTTCTAAGATTAATGTTATCAGTTTCTTGAACTGTTCCTCTTGAGGGAGAGTTTGCACAACCCTCTCCACTCTATTAACCTTTCTCAGACCGCAGTCTAGCCTGTCAGTGCCCCAATATAAATGGAAAAGTCTCAGTTAGCCTATACATTGTGTGTTGAAGGGAAAAAGAGAAAATCCAAACAACGAGGAATTCGCCTTCAAGTGTTTATTTATCTAGTCTACATTTTTGGCATCGTCTCTACAAATGAAATAATTGGAGATATTCCTGAACATTGTGATAAAATCAAGAACTGCATGAAGACCTTGGCATTTTTCCTGAGCTAACTGCACAGTTATACTTCCCAAGTGAACCTGGTGGATTCACCCTCGTTAGAACAAAGTCATGAAAAAAGAGAAACAAGACTGGCAAAATATATTGAAAAGTTATATTAAAATTTTAATTTAATATAATTTAATTTAAAAAGTTATGCTAAAAATTCCAGAGCACAGGATTAACAGCAAGATTTATTAGGGTTCACAGGAGGACCTACAACACTAGGAGCTATGATGTACTGGAAACACAATGAAAACAGGATTTGAAAGCTCTGATTTTGAGAGAAAGATGAATCTTTAAATTCCTTTTTATTAAGATACAATTCATATAGTATAAAATTCACCATTTTAAGCTGTACACTTGAGTGGTTTTTGGTATATTCACTGTAATGTGAAACCATCATCCACTATCTAATTCCAGATCATTTCCATCACCCCTAAAAGAAACCCCATACCTATTAGAAATCAGTCCCAGTTATCCCCTCCTCCCATCCTCTGGTAACCACTAACCTACTTTCAATCTCTATGGATTTGCCTGTTAGGAACATTTCATATAAAAGCAATCATACAATTTATGGCTTTTGTGTCTGGCTTTTTTCACTGAGCAGAATGTTTTCAAGGTGCATCCACGTTGTAGTGTGAATAGGTACTTCATTACTTTGTAGGGCTCAATAATATTTCACCTCTTGGTTATCCGTTCACCAAATGCTGTTGGACATTTGGGCTGCTATGAAGATTTGTTTACAAGTATGTGTATGTGTATGTGTGTGTGTGTATATGAACATAATTTTTCAATACTCTTGGGTATATACCCAGGGATGGAGTTATTGAGTCATATGTCAATCATATGTTTAACTTTTTGATGAACTGCCCAACAGTTTTCCATAATGGCTGCAACATTTTACATTCCCACCAGGAATATATAAGTTCCAAGTTTTCCACATCCTCACCAACATTTTCTATTAGCTTTTTTTTTTCATTATAGCCATCCTAGTGTGTATGAAGCAGTATCACATTGCAGTTCTGAATTGCATTTCCCAAATGACTGATCATGTTAAGCATCTCCCCATGAGCTTGTTGAGCATTTGTATATCTTCTTTGGAGAAATGCATATTCAAAGCCTCTGCCCAATTTTTTTTTTAATCAGGTTATTATCTTTTTATTGTTGAAATATAAAATGTACTTATATAATGTGGATACTGACCCTTATCAGATATATGATTTTCAAATATTTTCTCCTCTTCCATGAGTTGTCTTTTTACTTTCTTGATATTTTCCTATGACAGGCAAGCATTTTAAATTTTGATGAAGTAAAACAGCTTTTGATTGCTTTTGCTTTTGGTATCATATCCAAGACAGTCTGAAGTTTCATGAACCCCAGAAAAGATCATGTTCTTTGAACTAATCCATTCCTGTGGGTGTAGGCCTCTTTGATTGCACTAAGGAAACTGTTGATTAGATCACTTGATTAGATCACTTTAGGGCCTTTGCTGGGACTATGTCAGTGAGGTGTGACCCAGGGTACAGTCCCACCCTCTTACTGGGGTCTTATATAGACTGAGAACTTGAGGTAGAAACACAGAGAAAGACAGCCACCATTTTGACCCTGGCATGTGAAAGAGAGGACTGCAGGAAGACAGAAAACCCCCAAGATGCTGAGCGAGGGGCTGGAGGCTAGAATCAGTGGAGCAGGTCCAAAGTGAGGAGAAGGTAAGCGTGGAGGGGAAGGCAGGGACCTCAGCAGAGATTAGCCACCATCTTGCCTTGCCACACGGCAGGAGTCCAGGATCTGCCGGCATCTCTGATGATGCCTTGATTTGGATATTTTCACAGCCTTGGAACTCTAAGCTTTTTTATCCTAATAAATCCTCATTATAAAATCCAACCCATTTGTGGTATTTTGTAACTGTAGGCTTTAGAAAACTAATGCAATGTCTAAGAAACTGTTGCTTAATCTGAAGTCACATAGATGTCCACCTATATTTCCTTCCGAATTTTATGTTTTAATTTTATATGTAGGTCTTTGATCCATTTTGTATTCATTTTTGTGTATGGTGTGAAGAAGCAGTCCAAATTCATTATTTTGTATGTGAATAGCCATTTGAACCAGCACAATTTGCTGAAAAAACTGTTGTTTCACCATTGAATAGTTTTGGAAAACTTGTCAAAAATCAACTAACCAGAAATGCATTGGTTTATTTCTGTATTCTCAATTTTATCCCATTGAGCATTCCTTATGTCAGCACCACACTGCTTTGATGGCTGCAGTTTTGTAGTAAGTTTTGAAATTGGGAGGTGTGAGTGTTCCAACTTTGTTCCTCTTTGTCAAGATTGTTTTGACTATTTTGTGTTCCTTGAAATTCTATATGAATTTAACAATCAAGTAGTCCATTTCAGAAAGGAAAAATGGAAGTTGAAATTTTTATAGGGATTGCTATAAATCTGTAGGTCAATTTGGGGAGTATTGCCATCTTAACAAAAGTACATCTTCCAGTCCATGAACACATGATGTAGTTTCATTATTTAGACCCTTAATTTCTTTCAACAAGTTTTAGGGTTTTCAGTGTACAAGTCTTGCACTTCTAAAGTTCACCATTCAAAAAAAGGGACCAGCCATTTATCTGGAATAAGCATTCCTCTGGATGCTGCAAGTCTTTAGTTAATTTCTAGAGTCCTGAAAAAGTTGATTCTTACAGATTTTGCCCATTTTAAAAAATTCCTTTTATGGAGGGTCAGAATTTGGACTTCCTTACTCTACCATTTTTTCTGATGTCCAGCCTTTGCTTACTTGGCAAGGAAAACAGCCATCAAAGACAAGGGTAAAAAAAATTCAGAGCAGTACTGAAAAGTGAAGCCACAATTATCTTCTGCTTGTTTCTCTCTGGCAGCCATGGCTGAGACTGATGGATCTCTGCAAGTAACTAGGTTGTTTCAACAATTTTCATTCTTGTTTTAATTAATGGATTATATTAAATTCGCTAACAGGTCTAGCATATTTTCACCTTGTAAAAATAATACAAACCCATGACAGAAGATCTGCAAGATGCACAAACTTGGAAAGAAATAAAAGCAATTACACTGAATAATTAACTATTATTCCTAGTTAATGGCCATTTTTTCTATATTTCTGTTTATATAATGATGACATTCTGTAGATACAAGTTTGCTTACTGTTTATTTTCATTTAAATGTTGGCCAGAACATTCTTCTATGCTAATAACTTGTTTAAATTCTAGCATGTAAGTGTATATGCTGTAATGTTATGTAGGCACTGGAGTGCGGTCATCATGAAAACAACCCTCCTTATAGACATGCTTTATGACTGCATCATAGTTAAGCTCGTGAATATTATCACTTAACTATTTCCCTTATATTGTATATTCAGAGTGTTTTTATTGTTCTTTTTATTAAAACTAGAATTGTGATGAACTTCATTATGCATTTTGATCATCAGTAGCCCACTCATGATGTACAGCGATGACATCATTTGGAACAAAATGTGGTCTCTCAAAAGGCTAGAAACATCAATTTCTAGAAAATATGGATTTTCATTATATATAGTTTGTGGGATAGCATGCTCATTGTCATTAAGTACACACAGTACTCCACAGCTAAAGGAGAGCATTTAATGATTAATTGTGAAAATCATCTATAATGCTAAACATTTCCAATATCTACATTTATTCTCTTTTAAATTCACATTGGACAATCTTCTTTCTCTGAATAATGAGAGGCAGTCTGACTAAATGAATTGTGCCTCTTTTGGCCACCTCTCTTGGCAAGTCACTCTTAGCAAAACTGCTTTTCTTTCTCTCGACCCAGCTGTCAGCCTTACTCCTGGAGAGCCCCACCCACTCCCTCCACTTTCCTGACTATCTTGAAACAAATCCTGCAGCTGTGGGACTGTAGAGAAAAGCAACTCAGACTGCAGGAAAAGAAGAACAAAGGTAGAAGACAACTTCAGACTCTAAGCACTGTAAATACCAAACTCGCCCGACCTCCCCCTCTACTCTCCCTCTCAGCCGGGCCACCCAGGCGCCTGAGAGGCTCCTAACTAGGCAGGTATCGCTCTCTTCCTCTTCCAGCCAGTACTGACTCCACGTGGCTCAATTACCACAAAGCCAAACACTGCGAACCAAGCGGTCCTTATCTCAACCTCAGTCCATAGAACCAAAAGGTCCTAAGTGCAGCCCCAGTAAACCACTTACCCACCCCAGTCATCAACCCACCTTATTAACCTCCAGGGCTTTCCCTCCAACCCACTCCCAGCCCTTAAAAAGCTTGCTGTCCTTTGTTTCATGGAGTTGAAATCTACTCTGCCTCCCGGCTACAGCAGCCTCTGATTAAAGTTATCCTCGTCTATTTAACGTTGTCTGGTGCAGTTTTTTCCTTTGGTGATTCCAACATATAATAATCCTCTTCCCTCCCGCCACCTCCACCCCCAGAAAAACCCTGCTATAATGCAAAGGAAAAAAGGGCTTTTCTTCTATTTTGTTCCAGCATTTTAAACATTGTTCTCATGCATTTGAATTGAAAAAAGCTAATAAGCTAGACCCAACAGCAGATGGCACCTAAGTTAAAAAGGAATCAAACTAAAGAGAAAATTTGGGTAATCAGTTATTTGGTGTAGAGCTGGGTGAGGGAGGACAAAAAGAAAGCAAGCCCGTAGGGAAACCTCTGCGGAAGTTGTCACTTTCGGTCTGATTCACTATACAGTGATGTGTACATGTTCGTATGTAGTGTATATTTTGGTATAAAAAGCCTTGAAATATTTTCTCGTCCTGTTTGCCACAATACCTACATTTCTATCATTAGACACATCATGTACCAGACACTCTACCGGGTGGTATGCATTTTTTATATTTTATCTTCACAATTTCTCCACAAGCCTGTTTTAAAAGCAACTGAGCCGGGATTCCCCTAAGTCTGTACATCTCCAAAATTGGATTTCTTTCAAAAATTCTCTGCTTCTTTTGATGGAAGTCTGAAGATGAATATGTGCAAAGATGCTCATTGCAACATAGCAAAATAATAAGGAAAAGAAAAAGGAAAAAAAAACTCAACCATCTACAAAATAATTGATAAAATACCATTCATTTGGACACCATGCAGCTCAAGAGAGAATAATCAATGTGTGCTCAAACGGAATTGATCATAGGCATTGATGTATTTTAAGTTAAGCAAGCTGCAAATGAAATATGGTATCATTGTACTTGTAGCAAAAATATATTATGACTGTGCACCTCAAATTTTGGTGTGCTTAATCATCTCCTGGACAATAAAGATTCTGATTCAGTAGTTCTGTGTGTGGCATGAAAATCTGCATTTCTAAGAAGTACCCAGGTGATGTTGATAATGCTGATGTCCAGATAATAGAGTAGCACTTTTATATATGAAAAGAGTGTATGCAGATGATGTATATAATCATAATGGATCCTATAACAGTTTGAATATTCATAAAAATGTAGTGACATACATATGAAATTCAAAATGGCATTTACTTCTAAAGAGTAGAAATGGAGTTTTAAAAGAAACAGGAAAATTCAATTTATATCATATTGTATCTATCTACCCATCTACCTATCTATTCATTTATTTATAATTCAAAACAATGTATTTAAAAGCCCTTTATTATTTTATATGCTAAGAGTACCTTTTATTTGATCACAGGCTAACATGAGAACCTGGGACCATCTCTCCGCTGGAAAGCATATTGCCTCTCTTTCGTCAGCATTCTAGCCTCAATAGCTCAGACGTATTTTATTAACAATATCTATGCAATATACAAAACCAGAGCTCCACAAAATCACTCAGTGTAACAACGTCCCAAAACAAGTATTTCCAGTTTTTGTACACAACCCTTGCATGTTCGTTTGCATCCCTCTAACAGAATGTGCTGAGATGTCATCTGCTCACTTTCTCTTTAGTTGGTATTTGCATGTATAAACAGTAAATATTCAGTATGTGTTAATGAAATTATGGATGGTTGAATTGATGAGTGGTCTTCATTTGTTCAGAAGCTGAAGAGAGCTCCCAATTTACTCACTGTAAATGCTAGTAATTAAAGTCTCTACTGTATTCAGATTTTCTTAGTTTTTACCTAATGTCCTTTATCTGTTTCAGAACCCCACCCAGGGTACCATATCACATGTAGTCATCACATTGCCTGAAGCTCCTCAATTTCTGAGACTTTCCTTGTTTTTGATGACTTTGATAGTTTTGAGGAGCACTGGTTAGGTAGTTTCTAGAATGCCCTTCAAGAGGGATTTGCTTGATGTGTTTCCTATGATTACACTGGAGTTCTAGGTTTTGGGGAAGAACACAAATTAAAGTGTCATTCTCATCACGTCATACCAAGGTTACATACTAGCAACAGGACTCCTTACTTTTGACGGTAACCTTGATTACCTGGCTGAGGTAGTGTTTGCCAGGTTGACTGCACTGAAAATTTATTTTTGAATTTCCACTTTCCATACAAAATTATTTGGAAGGACATCACTGTGTAGTCCACTCTTGAGTGAGGAGTTATGTTCTACCTCCTTGAGGGTGGAGTATTTGCCTAAGTTATTTGGAATTAGTCTTCTCAAGAGATTTGTCTCTTCCCTCCCATTTATCTTCTCAAAAATTTATTTCTATTAGCATGTGGTTATTTATTTCTCGCTTTGGATTAAAATCCAATGCTACTTTATTTTCTTACTCAAATTGTCCAAGTTTTGACCATTTAAAGCTTTTTCACTTGGCGCATTTGTCTTTTTAGCATATTTCCATCAACGTGTGTGTGTCTGTGTGTATTGAGATTTCCTTACTTTTTCAGAGTACAGGACGCTCCAGACTCATCTGACATTGTCCCTGCCCCACTTTTAGAAACAGCCATTTGCCCAAGAATCCCTGGTTCATTTTAAGGGAAAATACCACGAGAAATCAAGATCTGGGTGCTACTGGGGTATTGTTGCTTCTAAGCTCTCTTAGTGGATAAACCAATGAATTATATATGTGCACACGATGTATAGACACATCTCCATAAATATTTTTATGTCTGTAGCTATATTATCTCTACCTGAGTCTATATTAAGATAAACATGTGTTCATATTGATGTTTCCAACTCTGGATCTATCACCACATGGAACATTCTAGCAGTCTCCCAATGCTTCTCTGTAACCTTCCACACCAACGGTGGAACCTGGCACCCATCACCTGTCACTCAGTGACTTAATAGTTCAATTCCAGTACACATGCACAGTGGTTTCGAAATTGCTAATCCTTACCTCCCTGGGAAACAATTTTATTAACTAGAATACAGTCCTTGCATACAATTCTTTTAACTTTTCTTACACACTCCACCCTTTTTCCAGTTCCTTAAGTCAGCACTTACCTACCTCTGCGCATTTCAGTGAGGATGTTTCATTCATTTGTAATGGGCTCATTTGTAAATTTGACAGGGCCATGAAAGGAATCACTGGGCTTGAAGATAGATGCCTAGAAACTTCACAAATGGAAAAGCATGGAAGAAAAAAAAAGCAGAATATCCAACAATTATGGGACAATATCCAAAGGTGTAACATATGGATAATTGCAATATCAGAAGGAGAAAGAGTACATGGAGAGGAAGTATTTTAAGCAATGATGACTGACAACTTCCAACCTTAATGAGCACATTGAGGCATTCTTCATTGCTGTTACCATATTTTTTATTTGCAGCATTTACTTTTGATTCTTCTTAGAGTTGCCATTTTTCCTGCTTACATTTTTCACCTATTCTTCCACAGTCTAGTTTTTTATTTTTCCCCTATTAATGTTTTATTTTTCCCCTATTAATTTATTTTTACCTTATTAATAGCACCTATTAATGTTCTTGACTTGCTATGTGTGTATTCACTGGGTGATCTTTGGTGTCTGTTTCTTGCCTTCTCGTCTCATTTTCTCCTCCAGGCTTCACTGGGATTCGATCCTAGGGATCTCCGATGTGGGAGAGAGGCACCCTGTCACTTGTGCCACCTCAGTTCCTGGTTTCTGGCGCATCTCACCTTGACTCTCCCCTGCGTCTCTCTTCCGTTGCATCATCATCTTGCTGCCTGGTTTGCTGCGTGTCCACACAGGCCCGGCTCACCTGCTCGCCTTTTTTACCAGGATGTCCTGGGGATCGAACCGGGGTCTTCCCATATGGTAGAAAGATGCCCAATCACTTGAGCCACATCTGCTTCCCCCATTAGTGTTCTTAATACATTAATCATAGTTATTTTAAATTCAAGCCTGATCAGTATGTGTCATATCTGAGTCTGTTCTGATAATTGCTTTGGTGGTTCTCCAGAGTGTAGCTTATCTTACATTTTTGGTATGATTTGTAATTTTTTGTTGTTGAAAGCCAGGCATGTTTTATCAAGTAGAAGAAACTGTCTTGTTTTTCAGGGCTGCTATGGCAAGTACCTCAAATTGATTGTCTTAAACAACAGGAGTTTATTGTCTCTCCTAAAGTTTATACCATTCTGGTGTAGGGTTGATCTCTGCTTCCATCACATGGTGATAGCTGCCTCCTGCTTTGGCTTTCACTTCTGGCTTCTACTGACCAACTGCATCCTAATTTTCTCTTCTTATAAGGACCTCAGTCATATTGGATTAAGACCCTTCCTTATTAATTTGACCTAATCTTAACTAAAAACATCTTCAAAGTTCCTATTTACAAATGGATGTACATCCACATGACCTGTTAGGACTTGAACATGTCTTTTGTGGGTGGCATGTTTCATTCTACCACCAGAGCTGAGGTAAATAGCCCTTTAGTGGGAGGATTTATATTAATCCAGCTAGGAGTTTGGCAATGTTCAATGTTTTTTGTAGCTGTAGGTGCCAGAGGCTTCAAATTCCTCTAGTCGACTTTTTTTCCCCCTCCCTTCTTGACTTTGGGCTTCCTCAAGTACTCCTCCTCAAAGAGAGGCTCTGTGCATTGCAGCCCCTTCAGCTGTAATCCATTGCTGTTATGCTGCAGCCCAGTTGGTGTGATGATAAGGTATGCAGAGACAGAGTGTTCTGTAGTCCTCTGATTAAATGCCAGCCTTTTACTGAGCTTGTGTCTCCAGGCTGTGCCCTTCACAGGTGTTTCTTCTGGGGTTTAGCTCATTTCCCCTCCATCTTCTACTCCCTGCCCTGGCTGCAGTGTTCCCAGTCTATTTCCTTTATGTCCTGACCTCTGTTGATAATGATGTTTTTCCCTCTTAGATGGAAAAGAATGACTGGAAGGGGGCGAGTGGAGAGGAATTCCATTTCCCCAGTTCAGATAAGGCTATGGCATAGTCCTTGCCTCAAGAAAATAAGCCTTTGTTATGGGAAAGGCTCTGGGTATATTCCATAATAGTTACTCTCTCCTTTCCCCACCAGATCCATAGAAGAATTTTTGTTGAATTTTCTCTCTTAGAAACCAGTGGGGTTCCTTGAGGGAAAGCCCACAAAAGTATGGAGGACCTCCTAAGACTATGTCAACCAGGAACTTCTCACTCTCATGCTAGTCCATATGCAGCTTCCAAAAGGGCCACTTAAGCATTCCCACAAGTTATGGAACCACTGGCTTCTTCTCCAAGTGGGCATATGTTGGCTATGTCTCTGAATTCACCTGTCTCTCCAAATTTTGGGATAGTGGTTTGTCCTATGATGTTAGTTGTCCAATGGGTCCAAAACTGATTTTTGGATTTTCCCAGCTTTTTCTTATTGCAAAAATGTGGGTAATGACTTCCAAACTCTTTACATGTCAGAGCTGAGGCACACCCATCATCTACACGTTTTAGAAATAACTTAGTCTGAGCAGCCACCAGGCTTTGAAATGCAGAGTCCTCAGCTATTTCCCTCTTTCCTAAGTGTCTGCCTATAATTTACCCAATTGGAAGTATGATTTTCTACCTTCCTTCATATTAACATCATCTGGATTGTGTTTAATTTTTTAAAATCTATTTTTTCTTAATGACTGAGTCCCACCCAATATTAAACCAAAATATCCTAACAGTTATCACTGGATAATGGGTGTACATACATCTTTTATCTTCAGTCTTTTTCTGTATTTGTTGAAAAACCTATAGCTTACTAAAGCACTTATATATTTGTTATTAAAATGGTACAGATACTTAGCTTGCTTATAGAGACCAATGCTCTCTCTTGTCAAGTGATTCTCAAACTTTAGTTAACATCAGAATCACCTGGAGGCCTTTTTAAAACCAATTGCTGTGCCCCATCCCAGAATTTTTGATTCTGTAGGTCTGGGATAGTGCATGAATATTTGCATTTCTAACGAGTTCCAGTTGATGCTGACTTTCAGGGCAACACAATCTGAGATCAATATAATAAGTTAAAGTTCAGGCATTAGTGTTGTTATTCTAGTTTATTCTTACATGTTTCCTGGCCAAAGAGTCATGGGAGGAGACTAGTTCTCCAGATCCAAGTTACCTCTGTGCTAATGACTGAGTTGATTAACCTTTTATGTTGAATGGAGCTATCTCTTTTTATAGCTTGTGATGTGTTTTGGAAAAGAAAAGCACTATAAACTTCAGGATCAATGATATTGATTCAGAATCTTATTATTAAAGCATTTAGCTTGCCATCATCATAAGGGATAAAAGGATAACCTTTATAACCAAATTGGTAATACAACACTGGTAACTATTGAGTGCACCTGGCCCATCATCTATGCGAGACTCCCAGGGGTCACTTCTGAATCTAGTCAGGAGACAGCAAAATAAATTGATGATTTCTCTATTAGTAAATTTAATTAGTCACCATGTTGTTCCTACATGGAAGCCAGATCCATAAATGGAAATCAAGCTGTACAATTCATTTTGATAGCAGTGTACCAAATTCTCCTAAATCAGTCAAGATTACTGGATGCTACTGTGAAAGGAGTAGCACTCCAACGGGAACTATCAGATTTTAAGTCCTTCATTCATTAAGCACTCGTGTAGCAAATGTTTATTGATTTATTGACACATGCTAAAGAACAAGGATCCTGCCCCTGCCCCGGGAGTCCTTGAAGTATAATCATGTTGCACTAGAATCAATGAAGTTACACCTGAACATGGATGAACAAACTGCTATGCACCTTTATATAGTTGGGGTTTTCCTCTTCCTTTTAAAATTCATTTATTAATTTGGCACATTTTGAAAATTATTTTAATGATCATAAATATATTCATTAAAATTAGTTTGAGGGCCAGGGCAAGAGAAGCCTATGCTTCCAACCCTAAAATATCGGGGTTTATACAACCTGGAGCTCATAGATGGCGCTATAACCCACTTCTGAGAGGAAGAGCTGTGGTAGCTTTTCTCTGTGGGGCTGTGGGTAGAACTGCATTGTCCATTTGCTGATTAGTTCCTGCAATATCACTGTTTATGAGTGTTCCACTATTGAATGATGCTAGCATTTGTGTTTTCTTCCAGAAAGTTTAGAAAGTAATATGTAATATTTAATAATCTCCAAATCTCTGTGTCTACACACATTTGAGAATACAAAGTCAAAATCAAATAATACAAACTTATTTGTATTATTATGTATAGCATAATTACAGTTTTATTTTTTTATTGCTATATCTTTTTCATTTCCTTTTTAATGCTAGGTTTTGGTATAAAGGATATGGTAGCTTTATAAAATGAATAGAAAACCTTTTTATCTTCTCTGGACATTTTATATAACATTAAATTTTTCTTCTCTTTAAAGGTTTGGGATAATTTGCTTGTAAGATTTTCTAAATCTGATTCATTCTTTTTCTTTTTGATTACCAATATATTTAGGTTTTCTGTCTATTGCCAAATCAATAATGGGAATCTAAGATTTGAAACAGACTTTAAAATTTTTCTAGATTAAAATGTCTTATTAAATTATATATAATCTTTCCATTTTTATTTAATCTTTGCTGTATTTCCAGTTATTATGTTTTTCACTATAAATGTTTACTTACAGGTTTTCTCTTTGTAGACCACATTTGCCATGTTTCAATTATTCAAACCTGCATGGATGTGTATTCTCTAAGTGTGTGTCTTTCTCCCTCTCTCTCCCTGGCTCCCTGTGAGTCTCTCTATCTCTCTGATTTCCCCCAACCCCAAACCACCTACCAACCAGGTTCAGAATTAATTGCAAAGTTACTGTCAGAGAGATGGAAAATAACTCTTCTATTAAATACTGCACTTAATTTCTTAGTCATTTCAATAAACAAAATTAAGAAATTAAAGGAATAAATGCTGGAAATGAAATAAAATTGCTTTTGCATATGAGATGAATGTGCACATAGAAACTACAAAATAATGCAAAAATATACTACTGGAAATAAAGTAAATTTGGCAAGGTCAAAAGGTAAATTTTAAATATAAAAAATGTATTTCTAGGTGCTAGTAACAAACAATTGGAAAACTAAAATTAAAATATCACTTAGAATAGCATCAACAAACATCAAATATCTAAGAAACAATTTAACAAAAGATATGCAATATTAAGGAAGACCAAAATAAACGAATAGATATGTTGGAAGACTCAATGTTACTAAGATATCTATGCTTCTAAACTTGATTTATAGATCCAATGCAATCCCAATTGAATGCCAGATGGCTTTTGCTTTTCTTTAATTGTCAAGTTAATTCTAACATATGTGTGGAAATACAAAGAACCTAGCAATAGCGAAGATCATATTGGAAAAGAAGAAACTTGGAAGATTATATCACAAGATTCTGGGATTCTTTTCAAAGCTATAGAAAATACATAGTATATTAGCATAAAAACACAAAAATAAATAACAGAAAAATAAAAGACAGAGTCCAGAGATAGAAATCACATAAAACTGCTTGATTTTCGACAAAGGTGAAAATGAAATTCAATGGGAAAAGGAAAGCTGTTAATTTTTTTTAATGCTCTTATACCTGGCATTTCAGTTCACACCCTTCAGGCCATGATCCTTTTGGAACATATGAGGATGTACAATAACCTCCTTTGTTGGCTCTGCAGTGATCTAGGAAGATCTGCCTGCAGAATCTTTTGTGAAATTGTCTAGTGTCCTCCCAATAGAATAGTCCTCGAATGCCCCACGCACACACCCCCAAATGGTGCCATGGCAATTGGTATCTATATGGGAAAAAACAGATCAAAAGAAACTTGACCACACTTTCCCACATCAACAACATCCTTCATCAGTGTGGTATATCTGTCAAAATTGATGAATACATATTGAAGCACTGCCACTAACCGTGGACTATAGTTTACATTATAGTTTATACTCTGTCCTACACAATTTTGTAGGTTATGACAAAATATATAACGGCAAAGTGTGGGAGGAGGAGGGAGTTGGGCATATGGAAATTCCCTATGTTTTTTATGTAACATATAGGTAATCTAAAGCTTCTTTAAAAATAAAAATAATTAATTAAAAAATTAATAAACATTTTTCCATCAAACAAAAAAGAAACTTGACCCTTATCTCATACCACATACATAAATGAATTCAAGATGAATAATAGACCTAAATGTAATAGCTAAAATTTTAGCAGTCCTGGAAGAAATAGAATATATTCATGATCATGCGGTAGACAAAATTCTCATAGAAAGGACATAAAAATCCTAACAAACTTCATAAAAATTAAAAATTTCTGGTCATCAAAAGACACCATTAAGAAAGTAAGAATGGGAGAATATATTCACTATATAGGATATGTAACTGATTTCTAGATATTTAACAAACTTCTAAAATACAAAAGCTGGACAGAACATTTTGACAGGGTCTTGATAAAATAACACAACTGAATAGTCAGTGATGATATAAGAAGGTGCTCAACATCACTAGCCACCAGGAATGGGGTTGCAAATTAAAATGTCCACTAGAATGGCTGAAATGAACTCGCTGACAGCGCAAAGTGAGATCCTCTTGCTATGCATCCCCAATGAGTGTGTACAATTATATAACCACTTGGAAAAACTGTGTGGCAGTCTCTAATAAAGGTAAACGTAAGCCTGTCTTGTGACTCTGCAATTCTTCTATGCAAGAGACATGTGTGCCTATGAGAGCAAAGAGACTTTGTAAAGAATGTTCTTGGCAGCTTTATTCATTACAGCCCCAAACTAGAAACAACCCAAATATATATCTACAGGTGAATAAAGAAGTTAATAGAGAACTGGACTCTTGCAGCATGTGTGATGGTGGACCAGCAGACAGGGCCAACATCACCCCCTTCAAAGAAGAACTTGGGGCACAGCTTCTGGGCGGATGGCCAGCTGGCATCTCCAGCTCTCAGCTCTCCCTGGTCTGCTCACCTGGGCAGAGCCATCTGTCCTGACGAGAGGTGCTTCCTGGGGTAGCCTGCCTGCGGTGACCGAGAAAGGCGTGCCTTTCAGCGTGAGGGGCAGGTGAAAACGGACAATACCTGTTGCAGAGCTCCCCATGGGCCTGTTCAAGTATCTGTGCAGACTGTGTTGCAGTCTGACCCCTTCTTCTGCCCAGTCCTGCGCCTTCCCTGTTCCTTTCACAGATGTTTCTTTGTAATGAATACCTTACTGTCAAAAATTGTCTAGTGTCTGCTTCCCGAGACCCCAATCTGCAACATGGATGAATCTCAAATCACTCTATTGATTGAATGAAGCCAGATACAAGAGTACATAGTGTATACTTGTTTATATTGAATTGAAAATCCATCTATCATAATTATCAAAGTAAGGGTTATGCCCAGAGGGTTGGGTATAGACTGGAAAGGGGGCAAAAGTGAACACTTGGGTAATAAGAGCTATTCCATATGTTGATCCATGAGTTGTAACAGTTATATATACATATGTAAAAAATCTTCAGTCTGTACACTTATAAAAGTATTTTCCTATATTTAAATTATGACTCAAAAATAGAGTTAAACACAAAAGTCCTTTTAAAAGTTTCCATTTTAATAGTCACTATTATTCAGAAACAGAAAATGAAAAATCATGAATCATATTTGCAAGGGGAAAAAGATGAAAGTTTCATTTCATTGGAAATATGTGTTTCCAATGTGGTGTGTGTGTGTAGACGTAGAGATAGAGATTGATTTATAGATCATGTGGTAGATCTGGATTGGAGATGGGCTTGGACCCCAAAGCAGATACAAGCCATACAGCTTCTCCCTAGAATTAAAATTCCCCAATCCAATTAGCCTTCTCCTTGTGCTCGTCACCACTTCTCTCTCAAGTTCCAATAAGATGAGAAAAGAAAAAGAAAATGAATGTATCCACAGTGCAAACAGATCCCAGAGTGGGGAGGACACAAAGCAAGAAGAATTTAATACATTAATTTCACCCAGCTGAGAAACACAGATTAATGTTTATCAATGTCCCTTGCCACCAGGTCATAAATCAGTCCCTCCCCTGGGGGTGATAGAGAGTAAATGTTGAGGAGGGTAGAAAGCCATCTGGCTCATTTGGTCTGTCTGGGACTTACCAGCCTGGAGGGAAACCATGAAGAAGGACGTTTAATGATGGCTCCAGTGCTCCTTTCTCACCTCCGCAAGCAATACATCTTTGGTATATTGGAAAACTCACCTGTTTTGACTTTGTTATTCTTTTATGAATTTCTACCTTTGCCCTTAATTAATTCCTTTCTTCTTCATTTTTTTTTTGGGGGGAGGGGGTAAAATTGTAATTTTCTAGCTTCTTGAATCACACACTTAATACATTTATCATCAATCATTCTTGTTTTCTAATAAATGCATTTAAGCATCCAGATATTTCTCTGAAGACCTCTTTGGCCCCAGGCCAAACATTTTAGCATGGAGTATTACCATTCATGTTCATTACAAAGTACTTCCTAATTTTCATCAGCTTTTTCACATCAATAATTATTTAGAATGACTTTTTAAAAAGTATTCTCTATTTTAAGAACAGTTTTAAATTTACAGAAAAATTGGTAACAATAGTAAAGAAAGTTCCCATATACTCCTCACCCAGTTTCCCCTATTATTAATATCTTACATTAATATGGTGCATTTTTAAAAATTATTGTACCTATATTATTAACTAAGTGCATACTTCATTCAGATTTCCTTCGATTTATCTAACGTCCTTTTCTGTCCCAGGACCCCACGAGAATCCCACATTACAGTTAGATGTCTTGTCCCCTTAGGCTCCTCTGGACTACGACAGCCTCTCATAGTCTCCTTGTTTTTATCCACCTTGACAGTTTTGAGAATTGACTAGGTATTTTGTCACATGACCTTCTGTTGGAATTTGTCTGATATTTTTATCATGACTAGACTAGGGTCGTGGGATTTGGGGAGGCATACCATAGATATAGAGTACAAATTTCCTCATATCATATCAAGACTGCATATTATCAACATGCTTTATCACTGCTGGTGTTGATATTGATCCCGTAGATGAGGTGGGCTTGGTTAGGTCTCTCTACTGTTACAGTAAAGGAAGTCATCTTGTGCAGCCCACTCTTAAGGAGTGGAGATTTATGCTCTCCTTCATGGAAGGAGAATATCTACATAAATCATTTGCCATTCTTCTGCACATGAGATTTCCCTCTCCCCCCATTTATTTATTTATTCACTCATTTACTGACATCAGTTTGGACTCATCAATATTTATTTGATTATTTGGGTTATAATCCATTACTACTTTTTTAGTATGTTGCTCAGATTATTCCAGTTTTGGCCACTGGAAGATTTTTCAGTTGATTCCTATATTTTTTTGACATACCCACATATCCCAGTCAATGGTGTGTTTGCCTTTTCTTTTTGTTTTGCTTTTTTTCTTTTTTCTTTTTTCCCTTTCTTTTTTCTTTTGAACAGTTCCTTAATATCTGTCACTAAAAGAGAGTGCAGGCTCATGTTTATTTCTTGCACTAGTCCTAATATCAACCATTTCTCCCTGGATTCCTAGTTCGCTTTATTGAAGGATGATATTAGAAAGTAAGATGTGGCTAGGAGGGTGCTTATTGCCACTGGGGTTTCCTTCATCTTCTTGAGCCTCTTTAGGATTCTTTTTCGAAGGCTTTGCTCAGTATGTCCACATTCTTGTCCTGTTCACTGGTGTATTCTATATTTTTATCCCCTTCCTTTGGACTGGACATCATTTCCTGTTTCTTTGTCTTGTACTATTTTTGACACACTGTACATTTTAATATTTTAAAATGTTAACTCGGGGATTTGCTTCTTGGGATGGGTCAGAGACCGGCTCCAAAGTGCCCTGAGGAGGGGTTCAGGAAGGGCATCGAAACTTCTCTGGCGGCTCCGCAGAGCTGACCTTGCCTGGCCTGCCGAGCAAATGCAGCCCTTCAGCTAACGTTGCCCTGCAGTCCTGCGGAAGTGCTTCTTCCTTAAATGCCCAGCACCTCCTTGACCCTGTCCAGGGAGGGCTGAAACAATGGCTGGCGCAGCCTTTGTCCAGGGCAGGTTGAAAGAGTAGCTGCCCTCCGAGCCCCAATTCAGTGATCCGAATTCACTCATCAAAACCCGTGATCAGTGATCATCTGCCGTGCACACCCCTGCTCTTGGGGAAGAGGTTGTTTATGCCCCTTTCTGTCAGCAGCAGCTAGCCAGGGACTGGACCCCGCAGCAGCCTGCCAGGGGAGGGGAGATGGGCGCCGGCAGCAGCTGCACACAGAGAGCAATTTACGGTTCTTTACCATAATCCGGATGCCTCTTTACTCTTCCCTGGATGCTGTACGGTGTTCTTCTGGCCTTTGCAGTTTCAAACTAGTTGTTTCAGACAGTTCCTGCCTGTTTGATAGTAGTTCTGGTGGAAAGATTGAGTCCCTGAGCTCCCTACTTCACCGTCTTCCCTGGAAGTGCATCCTATCATTACATTTTTAAAACCATCTCCAAATGTACTTTAATCCATTTTCAGACTCTATATGCTGTGCATCAAGATTTTGTACAACAGGAATTTTAACTTTCTTTAATTGAAGTCTATCATTCATACAGGAACATACATACACAATAAGTGTATAGTGAAAGTTGTGAACTTACAAAACAAACATGCATATCATCATACACTACCCCACCACCAACACCTTGCATGATTGTGAAACAATTGTTACAAACTATGAAAGAGCATCGTCAAACTATTACCACTAACTCTAGCCCATCTTACATTTAGCGCATTTTTCCCCAAAACCACCTGGTTATTAACACCCTGTATTACTAATACATACTTGTTATAGCTCAGGAGAGAATATTCTCTTATTTGTTCTGTTAACCATAGTCCATCTTCCACAGGATTCATTGTGTTATTCAGTCCCGTGCTTTGTATTATCCATTCAACGTCTACACTCAGTGACTCTCATATTCATTACAGAAGTGTGCTATCATCATCTCAGTCAATTTTAGAACTTTTCATTACTCTGAAAGGAAAAATTCTATACCCCCTTGTCCCCCCTGCTGTGCTCTGTATCGATCTGCTAAAGGGGTGCTGATGCAAAGTACTGGAAACCTGTTGGCTCTTATAAAGGGTATTTATCTGGGGTAAAAGCTTACAGTTACAAGGCCCTAAAGAGTCCAATTTAAGGTTGCCTTCTCACCAAAGTCTGTTGCTACATGTTGACTCAAGGTAGTCACTGATCTCTGCGAAGGTTCAGCCTTCCCCTCTGGGTTTCCTGTCAGCTGCAGACTGGCATAGGGCTTGTCTCTCAGGGCTTCCTCCTCTTCTGGCATAGGGCTCTTTCCAGGTCTTCTATAGCGTCTCTTTCCAAGGTCAGCTGCAAACTATCAGGTGAATGGCTCACCACTCCTGGGGGCCCCAGGATCAAAAATGACAGAGGTCTCTCTCTTCCCGTGTGTCTTGTATAAGTGTCCATTTATATTGGCTCACCAAGCGGGTGGGGGCTCAACCTGAGTGATGCCTTAATGACGTGGTCAAATCAAAATCCTAATCTTAACAGGTAATTTAATCAAAGGCCCCTCAACTGAATCCAATATAATCAAATGGTATCCTACCCAGAAGAACAGATTAGTTTACAAACTTTCTCTTTTTGGGATTTATAAATAATCTTAAACTGTCACATTCTCCCTTAAAATTGATATAATATCTTCTTTGTCATTGCTGCAAAAATCTTACAACATTACCATTAACTATTATCCATAAGTTACGTTAGTTGTAATTTTCCCGAGTATCATCATATTCTTAACTTTTTGTAAAAGAAGAACATTGTCACACTACTAAACACAATCTTCATCCGCCACTGAAATCACTGTTACAGAGTCCCTAGATTATTCTATCATAATCTTTTAAGTGTTCCTACTGTTTACAGTTCCGGCAGCTTCTGCTCCAAATAAGCTGATGCTGATTTTGATTCTCTGTATTTGTGTCTCTCCAGATATGGGGGTAACAGTTGGCCCTGTGAACTCAATTCTCTGAAGGGACCAAAAAAAAGCCATTGACTTTCAGTTTGTTCACTCTATTTGTTGTTGTTGTTTTCTTTAATAGGTTAGAGTGATGACTTCCAAGCTCTATGCAAGTTGAAGCTGAAACTGTAAGTCCTAAGAATGACTTTATAAAAAACACTGACTGAATATGATACTTTTGGATCTCTGTTTATTTTTCATTCCCTGTGTTCTTTTTATATTTTGCTGTTGATGTTCTTCATCCAAAGTTGAGATTTGTGTTCACTCCTTTTGAACCTGGTCATATCTTTGTAACTGTTCAATCAATAGCTTAAATTAGACTCAATTTCCCTAAGAGCGCATACTGTGTATTGTCATTTATGTGAATTTTGAAACTAGCAAATCTACTCTCTGGCCTTAGAATCAGGATGGAGGGTATTTTAGCGTGGTATGAGGGGTTCCTGAACAGGAGAGGGTTACGATGGCTTCTATTCATGCAATGCCATCTTTCTTGACCTGGCAGGTGGGGTTTCCTGTGTGAAAAATTCATCATGCTGTATTCTTATCATTTGTGCTCTTTCATGCATGTATGTTAGACTTTAAAAATAGATTTTAAAACAAAATAAATAAGTGAATAACAATTACTTTGGTAGTTAACTGATCAGAAAAAGCCAGATTATCAAATTTAACAGCCCTAATTGTCCAGCAAAATGAATGAAAAATAAGTTAACAGTACTTATAATTAGACTTAGGAAGGAAAAGTCACTATCTTTGCCAAAATTCTGGAATTAGCCGCTAAGGACAGAGAGGAACAGACCAGCTCTTGGGTAGACTTGGCTCATTTTGTGCCATGTAAACCTCCTTCGAGGCGATACACAGAGGAAAGACGCTCTGAGTTCTTTAAATTCTTAAACATCTCCAGGTGTCACCACTACCAATGTGAACTGAAGCAGCCTGCAGGCTGCTGCAGGGTGGCATGTGGACGGAACTCCTCGGGAACATAAGCCCTTTCCCACCACGGAGAGACAGTCTCAGAAGACACTTGAGGTGGGGAGAAACAACTGAGCTTCACTATTTTGCCCTGTTTTGGATTGGAGAATAAATATACCATGACTTTAGTCCCAAGAACAAATTCTCTCTAGTGTTAAGTAAGAATATAGCAGAAAGGGTAGAAAAAGAGGGAAACATTAAGATCCTTTGAGGAGTCAAGGAGGGATCAATAGAGCCAGAGGTAAAATTATTTGACCCATTAGTGAAGCACAAATCAACCACACATTTAAGTATTGTCATATGCAGGACTTATTCTTCTCTTTATCCATATCTACACGAGACTGGAATTGTTCCATCACATTTTATTGCACCCTGATTTTATTACTCCTCATTATATGAAAATACTTATAGGACCTGTGCAGTAATCACTATGATATTATTTTATGTTTAATATTTTACCAGGCTCATGCATCCTAATGATTCATACATTATTAAAAATTCTCATTGTTTCCTTTTTGACATTTATGGGGAATGCTATGGTAAATTTCTTAATACACACAGTGTTTCATAGTTCTATATTACTCCTTTAGGCTAAATTGGAAGAAGTTAAAAGGTGTGACTATTTCCATGATTTTATTATACATATTTTAGTACATATTTCAAGTTTTCTTTCCAAATTCATTCTATCAAGTGTTAGAGTTCCATCAGCAAATTTTCTGAGGTCGTTCATTTTTTCATTGATTCAGCACATTTATTTGACATTTCATTGCACCATCACTAATAGCTCCATCATATTTTTAAACTAGATTACTTTTAAGTTGGGAATTGCACATAGCTATAGTTTTGTTTTTCTTTATTACTGGAAAGTTTTGAGTCTATTTCTATGCATGACTTTTAAATTTTTTTAATTAGAGAAGTTGTGGGTTTACAGAACAATCACGCGTAAAATAGAGGATTCCCATACACCACCCCACCACCAACACCTTGCATCCCACAAGTGGAACATTTGCTACAATTGTTGATGGCACTTCTTGGTAAGTGTACTATTTCTTTAACAGTAGTAACCAGCATCTGTTGAGGGATTCTATGTTCTAGGCTCTGTGTAAAGCAGTTTACATGCATTACTTCATCTAAAATGCCCAATAAACAAGCCCATGAAATATGTCCTATTATTATTATTATTATTATTACTTACAGAAGTTGTAAGTTTACAGAAAAACCGTGTAAACATATAGGAGTCCTATATACCCCCATTATTGACATTTCTCATTAGTATGATACCTTTGTTACAACTGATGAAAGAATATTAAAGTAGTACGATTAATTATAGTCCATAATTTACATTAGGTGTCCCTTTTCTCATATACCATCCTATTATTTGTCATATATATGTTATGGTTCCTGAAAGAACATTCTTATACTTGTACTAATAACCCCAGTCCATCACCCAAAATGGGTTCACTGTGCAATGCATTCCCATATTTTAAATTCTATCATTCTAGTTAGATACAGACCCAAAACTTCCCCCTTCAACCACATTCACATAAGTAACTCAGCGCTGTTAATTATGCTCACAATAATGTGCTACCATCAAACCATCCATTTCCAAAACTTTAGTGTCAGCATGAATAGAAGTTCTGTACAAATTAAGCATCAACTCCCTAACCCCAGTCTATCTCCTGGTAACCCATAGTCTAGATTCTAAGTCTGAGTTTGTTTATTATGATTAATACATATCAGTGAGAGCTCACAATATTTTGTGTCTGGCTTATTTCCCTCAGCATAATGTCCACAAGTTTCATCCCTGTTGTTGCAATGCATAAGGACGTCATTTCTTTTACTGTTGTTGAAAATAAGAGAGGCTTCATTTTAAACAATATATACTAGATTGTGAAGCTTCCAAGACCATAGATGAAGTCTTACTCATTTTTTTAATTTATTTTTTATATAAATGTCACAAGTTACTCTGTTAACACAAGATGATAACTATAATAACAACAAATCTGCTTTGGTCTATGGTTACATGCCCCCCTTATTTTTGTTCATTCCTCAGTCTTAAGGGATTTGGGATGATGCCCACTCTGACTGCTTTAGACTGAAAGGGGACTTAGATATTATGGGGGAGAGGAAAGGAGTTGTTTTGCTTGTAGTTGAAGATACTTCTTGTTTTGGGGGATGGGACTTGTCCATCATCATGGTTTTGTTAGTTTTCCAAGGTAAGCCCAAAGAACTGGAGAGTAGGAGTTGGCCACAACTATGCTGGGTTTCAAGGCTCAATCAACATTTAAAGTCTCTGAGAAATATATTTAACTGGCATATTGAAAATTATAGGTTCAAATAAAAGAATAGAAGAATCCTGGGTGGGGGAATTGTAAATGAGTATGACTATGTTATATCAGAGAAATAGATTTTCATATATTCCCAAATAGGGCCCTGTAGCTGTTTGACAGTTTGATATAGTTGTGAATTCCAAAAATAGATATTGGATTATGCTTGTAAACTGGTCTGTTCATCTGGGCATGATTAAGTTATGATTAGGGCATTGACTGGGCCATGTCAGTAGGGTGTTGAGTCCCACCCCTTGGTGGGTGGGATCTCAAAGATAAAAGACATGGCAAAGGACAGAGTTGGAGTAGTTTTTGATGTTGGAGTTCTGATGCAGAGTGTTAATGCTGGAGCCCGGGGGAGTAAGTGCACAGAGGACCTTGGTCATGAGGAAGGAGAGAAGGCTCTGGGAAAAGAGACAAGCTGTTCGCCTGACAGTTCACAGCTGGCCTTGTGGAGAGAGGCAAAGCCTAAAGAGTCTCATAGTCTACAGCTGACCTTGTGGAGGAAACAGGAGCTGAGCCCAGAGAGAAACGCAGCCCCAGCAAGAGAGGAGCCCAAGAAGCCTGAACCCTGGCAAACGTTGGCAGCTGTCTTGCTCCAACACGTGGCAACAGACTTCGGTGAGGGAAGAAACTTATGCTTTATGGCCTGGTAACTGTAAGCTTCTACCCCAAATAAATACCCTTTATAAAGACCAACAGATTTCTGGTATTTTGCATCAGCACTCCTTTGACTGACTAATACAGGCCCCCAGGGGGGTGGGTGTTGATTTCATGAGGCTGTGTGCCTGGCCTATGGGGTCTTCATGTCCCTAGAGCCTGTTGGAGCACTTTAGTTTCAGGCATTGTTTACTGTGACAGTTTGTGAAATCTGCTTGAGACCTGCATAAGTGTAACCTCTGGAATGACCTCCCAACTCATTTTGAAATCTATTGGCTATAAAAACTCAGTTTTATTGTTTTCTTTAATATTTTCTCATTTTGGTAAAGGTTTTTTCCAAATGCATCCCTGATTAACACTTGATAATAATCCCTTGGTGCCAAGGAAACTCATCCCCAGGAGTCATGCCCCATGTTGGGGGGACGGTAGTAAGTTAATTTGCAGTGTTTGGCTTAGAGAGAGGCCACAGTTGAGTAACAAGGAGGTTTTCAGGAGGTGACTCAGGCATTAATTATAATTAGGCTTAGTTTCATTATGACAGAATAAGGTTCATAAGTGCAAGCATTAAGATCAAGGGTTTGGCATATTGGCTTGTTTCCTTTAGTAGGCAAGGCTTACATCTTCCAAAGATTTTTACCATCTTATTTGAGAAAGTAGCAGGACTTCCCCAGGATGGAATTTTAATATTTTGTTAGCTATAGTGTGGGCCTCTGTCTATCCTGAAAACATACCTGTGGCAACAAGAATACATTTATATCCCATAGAAGTATGGGTGCATTTTCCCCCATAGACCACCCTATTATAAATATCCTGTACTGGTGATGTGCCTTTCTTATAGCTCCTGAAAGAACTTTCTTACATTTGTGTTATTAACCACAGTCCTCAGCCACCCCCGAGTTCACCGTACTATACAGTCCCCTGTTTCATCCTCTAGTTTTCCTTCTAGCAACATGTATGATCCAAATCTTTCCCCTTCAACCATGTTTACACACACACTTCAGTGGTGTTAATTACACGCACATCACTGCACTCATATTTCTTTTTAGAGCTGAATAGTATTCCATTGTATGTGTATACTGCCTTTTGTTTACTCACTCATTGGTTGATAGAAACTTGGATTGCTTCCATCTTTTTGGTAATTGTGAACTATGCAGCTATGAACATCAGTGTGCAAATATCTGTTTGAGTCTCTGCTTTCAATTATTCTGGTTTTTTACCTAGTAGTGGTTTTTCCAAGTCATATGGTAATTCTACACGTCGCTTCATGATGAACAGCCTAACAGTCTACCACAGTGGCTGTACCACTTTACATTCCCAGTAGTAAGGAATGAGTGTTCCTTATTCTCCATATCATCTCCAAAATGTGTAATTTTCTGTTTTTTTTTTTTTTAATAGTACCCCCCTTCTAGTGGATGTGAAATGATATCTCATTGTATAGTTTTGATTTGCATTTCCTAAAACCTAGTGACATTGAGCATCTTTCATGTGCTCTTTAGTCATATCCTCTTTGGAGAAATGCCTATTTAAGGCTTTTGTCCATTTTTTAAATTGGGTTGTTTGTCTTTTTCTTGTTGAGCTGTGGCATTTCTTTATATATTCTGGATATTAATCCCTTATTGGATACGTGGTTTCCAAATATTTTCTCCCATTAAGTAGGTTGCCTTTCCACTTTTTTGACAAAGTCCTTTGATACCCAGAAGTTTTAATTTTGAGGAGGTCCCATTTACCTATATTTTTCTTTTGTTGCTTGTGCTTTGGGTGTAAGTCTAAGAAACCATTGCCTAACACACGATCCTGAAGATGCTTACCTACAATTTCTTCTAGAAATTTTATTGTCCTGGCTCTTTAATTAGGTCTTTCATCCATTTGGAGTTATGTTTTGTTTTTGGGGTGAGATAGAGGTCCCTCTTTCATTCCTTTGCATATTTATATCCAGTTCTTTCAGCACCATTTGTTAAAAAGTATTCTTTTCTAATTGAGTGGACTTGGCACTCAATTAGTTCAGAAAGTATATTTCTGAACTCTTAACTCTAATTACATTGGACAATGAATCTTATCATGTGCCAACACCATGCTGTTTTGACCGCTGTAGCTTTGTAATATGCTTTAAAGTCAGGAAGTAAGTCCTTCAACTTTATTCTTCTTTTTTCATATATGTTTTTAGCTTTTGGGGACCCCTTACCCTTCCAAATAAATTGGATAAATGGCTTTTCCATTTCTGCAAAGTAAGCTGTTAGAATTTTGATGGGATTGCATTGAATCTGTAAATATTTTGGGGTAGAATTAATATGTTAATGATATTTAGTCTTCCAAACCATGAACATGGAATGTCCTACTATTTGTGTAGGTTTCTTTGAGTTCTTTTAGCAAAGTTTTGTAGTTTTATTTGCTCAAGTCCTTTACATCCATGGTTACATTTATTCCTAGTTATTTGCTTCTTTTAGTTGTTATTGTAAATGGAATTTTTATCTTGATTTCTTCCTCGGATTGCTCATTACTAGGGTATGGAAACACTACTGATTTTTACATGTTGATCTTGGAACCTACCACTTTACTGAATTCTCTTATTAGCTCTAGTAGCTTTCTTGTCAGTTTTTTTCAGGACTTTCTGTATACAGGACCTTGTAAACTGCAAATAGTGAAAGTTTTACCTTTTCTATCTCAATTTGGATTCCCTTTCTTTCTTTTTCTTACCGAACTGCTCCTGCTAGAGTTTTCAGTACAATGTTTAATAACAGGGGTTACAGTGGGCATCCTTGACTTGTTACAGATCACAGAGGGAAAGAATTCAGAATTTCACCTTTGAGTGTGATGTGAACTGTGGATTTTTCATATATGCCCTTTGTTATGTTGAGGAAATTTCCTTCTATTCTTATTTTTCTAAGTGCTTTTATGAAGAAAGAATACTGCCTGTTGTTAAATGTCTTTTCCATGTCAATTGAAACAATCATGTGTTTTTTCCCTTTGTTTTGTTAATGTGGTGTATTACATTAATTGATTTTCTTATGCTGAACCACCCTTACATACCTGAGATAAAACCCACTTAATCGTGGTATATGATGTTTTGTTGGATTCAATCTATAAATATTTTGCTGAAGATTTTTGCATCAATATTCTTAAGAGACATCAGCCTGTAATTTTCTTTTGTTATAATATCTTTATCTGGCTTTGGTAGTTGGGTGATATTGACTACATAGAATTAGATAGGTAGTGTTCCCTCCTCTTCAACTCTTTCAAGAGTTTGAACAGGATATGTATTAATTCTACTTAGAATGATTGGTAGAATTCACCTGTGAAGCCATCAGGTCCTGGGCTTTTCTTTGTTGGAAGGATTTAAAAAAAAATTTTTTTTTTTTATACTTGTTCTTGTAAAATAAGTGCTACCGGGAAACAGGCAGCCTATTTTTTT
>JAQZBX010026660.1:0-28813 GCA_029593785.1 Cabassous unicinctus | reverse complement strand
CTGCCAAGATGATCTTTATAAAATGCAAATTTGAAGTTATCTTGTAGGAACTGCAATCTAAGGATTGCAATATGTATCTTAATTTATCACAATATATTTCATATTAATGTTTATTTAATGCATGAAAAATTACAAACTTTGCTTCAATCTACCACCATTTCCTCCTTTCTTTTTTGCTCTTACTGTCATATATTGCATATACAGATGTTAAAAACTTCAATGCAATGTAATAATTTTTGCTTTAGAGAATCTCATGGATTTTAAAGCAAACAATAAATAAGAAAATATGTAACTAAAGAGTCTATTATATTAACCCACATTATTTATCAATGCTCTACATTTCTCCCTAAAGATTTGACTCAGTCTGGAATAATTTCTTTTCAGAATGAAGTACTTCCTTTAGTATTTCTTGTAAGGGAAGTATGCTATGAACAAACTCTCTCAGTCTTTGTTTATCTGGAATTGTCTTTATTTCACTTTCCTTTTTGAAGGTTAGCTTTGCTGGATATACAGTTCTTGGCCATGACTTTTCTTTTAGAACTTTGAGTATATCAGCCCACTTCCTTTTGGCATCAACCATTAATCATACTTATGCTTCCTTCTATGTAAGGAATTTTTTTCCTTTGCTGTTTTCTAGATTTTCTCTCAATCTTTGGTTTTCACAGTTTGACTATGATGTGTATAAGTGTGAATCCCTTTATATTTATCTTTGGGTTTGTTGAGGTTTGGATGTATAGATTAATGTTTTTCATTGCATTTGGGAAATTTTCAGTCATTACTTCTTTATTTATTTATTTATTTATTTATTTATTTTTTATTTTTTTATTTTTTTTTTATTTGTAAAATGATATATAAATACATATGCATAGGGTGGTGGGGAGCATGGGAATCCCTGTAGTTTCTGAGTAATATTTGGGTAATCTAGGCACCTTTATAAAATGTATATATATATATAATATCATTACTTCTTTAAATATATTTTAAGACCTTTTCCATCACTACTTCTGGATGCCCTATTACATATATTTTGGTATATTTGATGTTATATTATGGGTTTCTGAGGCTTTGTTTATTTCACTTGTCTTTTTTACTGATGCTGAGAATAGATAATTTAAATTGATCTGTATTTAAGTACTCTGATTAATTATTTTGCCATCTTGAAACTTGAGGTTTTCTATGGATTTTTCACATCCATACTGTCTTTCATTTAATAATAAAATTTCAATTTTGTCCTTTTATATAATTTATATCTGTTTTGAGAATTTCATTTTCTTCCTGCATTGTAGCCCTACATTCTTTCATTCTTTAAACGTGATTTACTTTAGATTATTGAATATATTTATAATCACAGCTTTGAACTCTTTGTCTGCTAATTCCAACTCTGAGCATATTAAGAGACAGTTTCTATTGGCTATGTATTTCCTGTGTGTGTGTCACTTGATTTATTTTGAAAATTTTTCATTTTAGATCATATATTGTAACATATCTGGATTCTGACTTTTCACCTGAAGGTTTTTGTTGGTGCTACTCTTGCTGGTCTTATTGCTATTATTTCTTTGCTCATTCATTCCTGTGGCAGTTCAATCTTTTATGAATCCTAAAAAGAAACTAATCCATTCCTTTGTGACCCTTTTGACTGGACTATATCAGTGAAGCATGACTCAAGTTGAGTCTCTGCCCTTTTCCTAGAACTGATAAAAACAGACAAAGAAAGAGCGACAAACACAGGAAAAGGGAGCCATTTGATCCTGAAATGTGAGAGAAAGGACTCGTTTCACCCACAGCTCAGCTGCAAAGAGGAACCCATGAGAGGTTCAAAGAGCTGAGTTCCATGGAGAGATGAGCTATATGCCTGATAACTTGCATCTGAACTCTAGAAGAAAGGGGAGCAGCTGAGGCTGATGTAGGTGACCTGGAAAGTGAAAACCCCTATGTCTGATTGCTTAAAGCTGTGCTCCAGGAGCTGGGCTCCAAGTGATGGTCAGCCTGGAGAAGAAGGCAGAGACCTTAGCAGAGATTGGTGGACATCTTGATTCCATGTGTCTAAACAATAGGATCAACAGTAGCTGACATTGTGAGAAAGTATCTCTATGGTGCCTTGCTGTGGATATTTCATGACCTCAGGACTGTAAACTTTTAGCCCAAATAATCCCCTAAATAAAAGCCAACCCATTTCTCATACTTGGCATTGGAAGTCCTTTGGCAAACTAAAACAGAAATTGGTACCAGGAGAGTTGGATATCACTGCTTGCAATTACCAAAGATGTTGGAAAGGCTTTATAAATGGGTAATGGTTATTTTTGGAGGGATTGTGAGATACTTGATAGTCTTTGAAAAGACTTTTGATTAAAATATGTATACTAAAGATGATAAGATCTTGTGGAAATGGTGAACCTATTATTGGAAACTGGAGAAAAGGCAAATCTTGTTTTAAAGTTGTAGAAAACTTGGCAAAATTGACTCCTGATGTTAGTTGCAATGCAGAATTTGAAAATGATGAGCTTGGACATTTAGCTGAGGAGATTTCCTGGTTAAATTTGGAAAATGTAGCCTGGCTTCTCCTTATAGTTGATACTAAAATGTGAGAGCAAAGAGATGAACTAAGTACTGAACAGCTGGACACAAAGAAACCAGAAATTGATTGATTGGGAGATTCCAAGATTCCAGAAAACAAGTCCCCAGAGTATGGTGTGTAAATGAGAATGCAGCTATTGGTCAAGCCCATGGAAATGGTGGGAGCCATGATGCCCTAAGGAGAAGAAGATATCATTCCACAGATAACTCTCAGGCTTTGAAATCCAATGGAGTATACCCTGCAGGTCTTTTAAACTGTTTGGGACCAGTGATGCCCATTTTCTCCTTATGGTAATGCAAATGTTTATCTTATATCTGTTCCTCCTTTGTATATTGGAAGCAGATAACTTGTTTTATATTTCACAGAGCTACAGCCAGAGGGAAACTTGGCCCCAACACAAACTGCATGCCTGTAACTGATTTTGTTGTGATTTTGTCCTTAACATTACTTTCCATGGAAAGATTCTTTGTAAAGCACCATCTGCTGGCAAGATGGAAAACTGTAAGAAGTAAAAAAGCTTTCTGGAGTCTGAGACCCCTTGAATCTGGTGTATATTCCTTTAGTGGATCCCTGCCCTTGTTTTGATAAATAAAGCTTGGCAATTTTAAAGATTTAGAATAAGTTGAACTAAAAATCAAAGAGGAACCATGAAACAAAATGGCTAGTAAAAGAGAGTTTGACCATTAGAGTAAATTCACCAATATTATCAGATGCCTAGATATCAGGAAAGAAATAAGAAGTGATACAAATAATCCAGAAGATATAGCCCACCCAAAAAAACAAATCAAAAATCCTGATAAGAATTGCAATGAATGTGCCTCACTAATAAAGAATGTTAATGTGGGAGGGTGTGAGAGGTGTGGGGAGGGGGCATATAGGAATCCCTATATTTTTTGTGTAACATTTATGTAATCTAAATATCTTTTAAAAAATAAAAAAAATCATTATTAAAAAAAATCCAGATGAGAAGCTAATTTAAGGATTTAAAACAACTAATCAATGATAGCCACACAAATCTCCTAAATCAATTCATGGAGTTGAAGAAAAATATGGCTAAAAAGATAAAAGATATTCCAAAGACACTGGTGAGCATAAGGAGCAAGTTGAAACCCTGCAAAAAAAGTAACAGAAATATGGGAATGAAAGACACAATGGATGAGATTAAAAATACATAAGAGGCATATAACAGCAGATTTGAATTGACTGAGGAAAGAATTAGTGAATTAGAAGACAGGGCATCTGAACTGGAAAAGACAGGAAAACAGGAAAAGAGAAGAATGGAAAAAAAATGAACACATTCCCAGGGAATAGAATGACAGTGAAAAATGCACAGACATATTATAGGTGTCCCAGAAGGAAAAGAGAATGGGAAAGGGGCAGAAATAATATTTGAGGTAATAATAACTGAAAATTTCCCAACCGTTACGAAAGACATAAATAATAATATCCAATAAGGGCAGTGCATGCCAAACAGAATAAATCTGAACAGACCTATGTAGAGACATCTACTATTCTAAATGTCAAATGCCAGGTATAAAGAGTGGATTTTGAAAGCAGCAAGAAAAAGGTAATGCATCATAATCAAGCAAAGCTCAATAAAACTAAATGCTGAATTCTCATCGGGAACCTTGGAGGTGAAAATGCAGTGGTATGATATATTTAAGGTATTGAAAGAGAAAAACTGCCAGCCAATATTTCTTTATCCAGAAAAACTGTCCTTCAAAACAATCAGAATGAGTTTAAAGTCTTCACAGGCAAACAAAAGCTGAGAGAGTATGTTACCAAAAGACCATATTTTCAAGACATACTAAAGGGACTGCCACAGACACCTGAAAGGAAAAAAAGGGGCAAGAGACTTGGAGAAGAGTATAAAACTAAAGGTTATTTGCAAGGGCAACTTAAAGGGGAAAAAGACAAAGAATAGTAAGCTATGACAATGGAAAACCAAAGGATGAAATAGATGAAGTATGTAATGCCTTTACAGTAATAACATTGAACATTAATGAATTGAATTGCCCAATCAAAAGACAGACTGACAGAGTGGATAAAACATACAAGCCATCTATATGCTGTCTACAAGAGATCCAACTCAGATGCATGGACACAAGCAGGCTGAAAGTTAAAGGTTGGAAAAAGATATTCAATGCAAATAGTAACCAAAAAGATCTGGAGTAGTAATACTAATATCAGACAAAATAGATTTTAAATGCAAAACTTATAAGACATGAAGAGGGTCATTAAGTATTAATTAAAGGGGCAAGTCACCAGGAAGAAATAACAATTCTAAACATATATGCACCTAACCAGGGTGCCCCAAAATACATGAGGTACACTTTTAAAACTGAAGGGAGAAATAGATGTCTCTACAATAATAGTTGGAGACATCAATACATCACTCTCAGCATTGGATAGAATATCTGGGCAGAGGATACATAAAGAAGCAGAGAGCATGAATAAACACTAAATGAACTGCACCTAAAAGACATTTATAGAACATTATACCTCAAATCAGCAGAATATGCATTTTTCTCAAGTGCTCATGGACATTCTTCAGGATAGACCATATGTTCAGTCTCAAGACAGGTCGCAATTATTTTAAAAGATTGAAATTATACAAAGTACCTTTTCAGATCATAATAAAAATTGCATGGTTGGAGAAAATTTATCTGCAACTAATCCAGCCTTGTCACCTAATTTTGGCTGTTTACATCATGGAGTAGAAGAATAAGGCAAGGTGTTACCAGGATGCAATTCATTGAAGTACTTAATGAAATAAAAAAAACTAGGAGGGAAGAGGATGTGTCTCATGTGATTGGGGTCCCATCTACCATATAGGAGTTCCAGGGTTTGAGTCCCAGGGCCTCCTGGTGAAAAGCAAGCTGGCCCACATGGTGAGCTGGCCCAAGCGGCCAGCTGGCCCACATGGATGCTGGCCTGCGCTTGCCCATGCCAAGTGCTGGCCCACACAGAGAGCTGGCACAGCAAGATGATGCAACAAAAAGAGACACAGAAGAGAAACAATAAGAGATGCAGCAGACCAGGGAGCTGAGGTGCACAAGAGATTGAGCACCTCTCTTCACTCCGGAAGGTTCCAGGATCAGTTCCCAGTGCCACATAAAGAGAAGACAAGCAGACACACAAAGAGCAGACAGCAAGTTCAAAACAAGGAGGGGAGGAGAGAAATAAATAAATAAATCTTTTAAAAAATAAGAAAGCCAAGGGTGAGATACTACCTAGGATGTTAGAAATAAACAGAGTACTCCTCCTTCCTGCCCATTTGATCTGATTCATCCAAAAGGGTTTCAGTGAAAAGGATGATGAACTTGAAAAGACAAAGAGAACAGGAAATAAATGGGATAAGGTTCATGCTGAAGAGCAAAAACTGATTGTATCATAAGGAAAATTTGTACCTCAAGACCCTGGGCTGAGTGTACAAGAATTTTGTATTTTATATTTCAAAAGTATATCTCAATGCTTTCCATAGCAGGAGGAAGTGTGGCTGGACAGAGAACCCCTTCTTCGTGCGGGGTGGGGAGCGTGGGAACAAGGAGAGCCATGCTCCCTAAGCTTCTGAGCCCACAGTTGTGGACAGGGCCCTCACCAGCAGGCCGTGCAGGCCCGAGCCCCAGCCCTGCCCGCTGGGTCCTTTGCTAGGGAGGCCATGGGGTCAAAAGTGCCTTTCTGGTACGTTCTGCCCCATGTCGTTGAGAGTAGCCCGAACGCGGCAGGCTCAGAGAAGAGGCCCAAGAGTACCTTCAAAGTGATGGAGAGCTTGCCAGAGAAACTAGCCTTCCCGCCCAGGAGGGCCAAACCCCACCACCTGATGAGAATGAAGGATGTGATCTCCATGTCCTGGATGAGGCTCCCGGCCTCCCAGAGCTCCAAGTCCACGGAGGAGGACAGATGCCGCAATGCCCAGGGGGCCTGCGGGTCTTTGAACTGCGGAAACCCAGCGCAGAAAGGGGGTCGCTCAGACTCCATCCCTAAGGGCATCATCTCCGGGGAAGAAAACAGACATCTGACCCCACAAAGTGAAACGAAGAAAGTCGATCAAGATTTCTGGTGCCCAGATTCCTATGATCCTATCAGAGCGGGGAGGGTGTATTGAAGTGGCAGTGAAGCTTTGTGTTTGCTAAGTATTTTCCGGTTTGAGGTTACCTGCCCAACTGGCCCACTTCTCAGTTGGAAACTGCTGCATTTTAATGAATTGATATGTCCTTTGCCACTGCCACATGAAAATTAGTCATTCATGCAGAAATGTTTTGTGGAGATAAAGAAATAGTCCATTGAATTCATCTGTTTTTATAGCATGAAGATTTAACACCTCTATTTAGAAGTGTTTCCATAGAAACTCTCCTTGCTGATGTATCTGGCAAAGTTGGCAAATGGTTGGGTGCCAGTCCTGTTCTGAGTAAAAATTTAAACATGGAAGATCTAGTGGAATAATGTTGAAAGGACTGGATGCCATAATTCTCCCCTTCTACATCTCCACAGCCTCCATTCCGTGCTCATGTTAAGGGGTTTGGGATGTAGGCCGAGGCCTCGTGTCTCAGCACTTTGGATTTAGGGGAAATGTGGAATGAATATACCATTACCCATTTCTAATCAGTTTGGTCTTCTGCTGCTGGCAATGGTTTTATGCATAAGTAACTTGCCATCAGAGAATAAAAGCAATATCTTTGAGTTGCTAAAAGATTAAAACTTGTGCTATAATATACTGGTATTCTTTAACTGGGAATGAAATACTTTAATACTTTGTAAACACACAAACATGCTTTGTCTGCTTTTTACTCAGTATTACTTATTTTCATTTTCTGAATAGAAGTTTAGAAATTCTTTTCATGAAAAATAATTACTGGTTTAAAATAGGCCATTTTAACAAAACAACTATATTTCTTTTTGCAATAATGCTATTTTTCTATGATTGTAAACAATTTTTAGGTGGTAGATTTTTAAGAAAGTATTATTTTATTTTAAAAGTCTGTATAGGGAGTGGAGGGGGCCCAAGCAATTAAGCCCCTTCCTCCCACATAGGTAGCCAGGCGTCCATTCCCAGTGCCTCCTAAAAAGAAGGTGAGCAGAGAGCCAGCGCAAATGGGGCGGGGGGAGGGGGGGGAGAGAAATAAGTTAAAAATAAATGAATAAATACATCTTAAATTTCATTTTAAAAAAAAGAGTCTGTATCCCTTTGTGTGAAAGGGACCCAAAGAAGGTTCACATTTGCTTTAAAGTATATGCTATGTCCCTTTCCCATTTACAACACTATTCATTTATTGGAGAAAGAAATGTCAATATATACATATATTACAAGGTTAATAAAATTAACTATCCACAAAGATTTTTTTAGAGATAGCTGTAAGATCATATTTGAAAACAACCTTCTCAAAACCAGCCAACATCCTTACAACAGTTTTTCCTGCCATATCGACTGGAATTACCAAGTGTAGTTTTAGGTTTGTATGTAGAGGATGACCTGTCCCGAGACTATACTGTCCTCCCACCTGCCCTGCCCCTTTAAAGAAATTTATATTTTTCTCTAGAATTCTCCTGAATTCTCTGTGTATTTTAAAAAAGGGCTTGGAGCATTAAATATATGACATTACAAAAGTACTATAAGGCCTGTGTATTCTACAAGAGATAGAGATAAATGCAGTTTAATACTGTGTTAAACTGTGCAAAGATTTTGCATTCTTTAATGCATTTGTCTGTTCTTTTTAACAAGGTATTCTTTTCAACTAGTTTCCTAAATAGTTTCTTGTCAAGTATCAATAATTCTACCTCTTCCTTTCTCCCTTTTCTTTCCCCCTCCCTCTTTTACTTTCCTTCCTTTTCTTTTTTTCTCTCTCTTTTTATTGAGAAGCTACCTTATCTAGTTTTAGACATTTCAAATTCCTAAAATGGGGACTGTGGGGTCGTCTGTAACTTGGCCCTCAGACAACTCTTACTGGGCTTTCCTGGACTGTTTTTATCTGTACCATATGATTTTTGTTTAAAATAACATCATGTAGTTGGACTGCAATCAACAGAAGGGAGTCTATGTAAATAATTCTGAAAAGTCTTTTCAAATACCCGTATCTGCAGTCTTGGTTCCCACCTATGTCTCAGAGTCAGTTTTTCTAGGTTTGGGGTCTTCTGAAAAATTCCAGTAGCTCTAACTTTCACAATGGTAATAAGCTCACCTGAGTCTCTACTAATAATGGCAAGAACTTTTCCACAGGAAACATTTCATGGGGCAGGCACACCCTCTTTTCCAGCTGTGTCTCCTTCAGGTCATCTGGGAGAAGGAAATGAGAGCTGAGCTACCTGCAGGTCTGATGGTGTCCGTCTTCACTCTTTAAAAGCAAATGAAAGAAGGGCTATGCACACAGAGGCTCACATATATACATTAACTCTGTTCTGATATCCTCTTAAATTTTGTTAATACACGTAAATTTTTTCAAATGAAAATAATTATATTTTACTCCCACTTCTCAAGAGAAAGTGAGAAAAAAAGTTTTTCTCACTTTCAAGAGATTTCAAAGTGAGTTGGGAGGTCATTCCAGAGGTTATGCTTATGCAACTCTCTGGAAGATCTCACTATCACAGTAAACAGTGCCTCATACAAGGGTTCTCCTGAGGGCTCTAGAGATATCTAGAGCTGTAGGCAGGGAGACAATCCCAGGAAATCAGCACCCAATTGGTGGGCCTTACCTTGGAATATATGGTAACTTATTAGAATTAGATTCATTTATAATTTTCCTATACATTATTCTTCTTCCCTTTTTATTTGAACCTATAATTACCACTATACCCATTAAATATATATCCAAGAGACTTAAATCTTCAGGACATTCATATGCCAGTTGAGCCCTGAATCTCAGCAGAGTTGCAGCAAACACTTACTCTCCAGTTCATCAGACTCACCCAAGACAACTGAAAAAAGGATGATGATGGACAATGTCCATCCCAAAAAACAGAGAGTATCTACAACTGAAAGCAAGACAGTTCCATCCATCTGCCCCATGGGATCTAAGCCCCCTCTCAATCAGAAGCAGAGTGGGCATCACCATCCCAAAATCCTCAAGAATGAGGAATGAACACACATAAGGAGGGAATGCAAATATGGGCCAAAGTAGACTTGTTATTATTCTAGTAATGAAAGAACTTGTAACTTTGATATAAAGACAGTGGTCACCAGAGGTTCCAAGGGAGGGAGAAGGAAGAATATATGTAACATGTGGCATTTTTTGGATGCAAATTGTTCTGCTTGATGTTGTGACAGTGGATACAGGCTATTATATATTTTGCCAAAACCAATAAAATTGTGTAGTGTGAAGTGTAAACCATAACATAAACCATAGACCATGGGATTAGTAGCAATGCTTCAATATGGGTTTATCAATTGTAACAAATGTACCACACTAATGAAAAATATTGTTAATGGAGGAAAGTGTGGGAGAGTGAGGGGGAATATAGGGGAATTCCCTATATTTTTTATATAACATTTATGTAATCTAAAGCTTCTTTAAAAAGAAAGAAAAAAGGTCTATCTCAGGGCAATGCTGGATCTTGTTCAGGGCACAGTTTTCAAATTTTATGGTCTGTGAACATAAGTGGCAGTTACCTTTGACTAAGGCTGGTATTTAAACCACTAATCAACATGGTGTCTTGTGAGGGCTAGAGATAACTGTACTTACTTTTAATTTTTGAGATGGATGGACTGTTTGTAAATTGGAATTATGCTCATAATGGTGTCAGTGTAAACAATAAAACATTGACTCTTCACCTCTAGTCTTGGATGCAAAGCCATTCTTGAGAGCAAGTCCAGGAATATGGCTCTGAAAGATGAAAGCTGTCCTTATAGGTGCAGAGCTGGCAACCATAACTATTAATTTAATGGTCACCAGCTCCCAGTTAGCATACCAGCTGGAAAACAGACTACATGTGTCTTATCCTTATATTTCTATTTTTACTGTAGATGTGGTAAAGACTTTAGGCACCTGGAGAAGGCTAAGAATTAAGTTTTGAGGAAGTGGATAAATAATAAAAATAATAAAATGTTCATAATAAAATGATTAGTAGGAATCTCACAAAATAATGGGAACTTTTCCTTTCATGCAAGAACTCTAAAGATCTTATAAACTTGATCAAATAAATTGCATAGAGACATGTACAATCTAAAAACTAATTAAAACTTAAGATGAATTTCCCAATTTTTAAATGCTCAGTGTATGTTACATGAGTGATAAAAAGTTATTTAAAAATATCATTACTTGTGTGCACACTATATGGCACTATATATATAAAGTACAAAACCAAACAAAACTATTCTATGCAATTACAGGTCAGAATAATTGCTATCTTTGGGAGTGAGGAGAGGTGAGTAGAAGGGAGCATGAGGGGGTCATCTGGGGATACTGTTCATTTGATGGTTCTTGATCTGTACCCATATTATATTTCAAGGAGATACTATTTCAAGTTTGTATCTTTAGTACTTTAGAATGCAATTATAATTGAGAGGAATGAAAAAGTGGCAAATTATTTAATGTGTAATGCTCTATAGTTTGTGTTACTGTCACTCAGAAAAATAGACCCTTTTAAATGTTCAAAGCAATTTAAGGGTTGAGGTATACATAACCCTTTGTTTTACTTAATTATTTGACATGCACATATAGATTCAAGTACCCATGTCTTTTCATAAGCATTGGCATAAAGGTGGCCAACTGAATAGAATTTTTTTCTCTTATCAATTATATTTCACCCCATGACTACTTTCAATCAAGGGAATATTTAATGTTACAATGATATCATAAGCAGCATATTCCAGAGATTAACTAATACTAATAATGCCAAGAAGGTTGGAGAACCATGAGGCTTACTAGTTCTAAAGCTCACCTGTCCTGATTATACAATTTATAGCTGTGCTTGATGTATATTGGTCAGAAGAGGGACACTGCTCTAAGCCCTGAGGATTGCAGTGTGAAGCATATGGGATGAGTGCTTTCAATTGGAGAGATTTTTATAGATACAGAATGAATCAAACCTAGGTATACTGGTTGCTTTCTCTGGAAAACCTGATCATCTCTTCTTTTGTTATAAAGATATTACCAGACCTAAGACAATCTCCTCTCCTGCCTCAACTCATCCACGATCACCCCAAACAAAACTTACTCTCCCTTGTGGGAACTCCTGTAAAACATGCAGTCAGCATCACAGACTTTAGGACTTAATTCTTCACTAGTTGTTTCTTGAATATTTACCTTGTTCCCCAAAGATGGTGATAAACTAAGGGAACAATACATTTTTTTTCTATTTCCCCCACAGTATGAAGCATGATAGACAAAACACTTAAATTGAAGATTATTGGTTCAAAATATTGATAGTTCTCCAAAAATGGTAATGGTGACATATGGGTTTATTCTGCTATTCTTTCTATTTTTGCATATGATTGAAATTTCCCTTGATTGCAATAATGCCAGATTTATTTTTTAATATAATTTTTTATTTTTTCTAAAAGATACTTAGATTATGTAAAATGTTACATAAAAAATATACAGGGTTCCCATATACCCCACTCCCCACACCTCCCACTTTCCCCCACATTAACAACTTCTTTCATTACTGTGGTATATTCATTGCAATTGTTGAACATACTTTAGAGCATTGCCACTAATGATGGATTATAGTTTACATTGTAGTTTACACTCTTTCCCACTCAATTATAGGTTGTTGCAGGCCTGTATCTGTCATTGCAATGTCATTTAGGACAATTACAAGTCCCAAAAGTGCCTCCATATTACACCCCTTTTTCTCTCTCCCTGCCTTCAACACCTCCAGTGGCCACTGCCTCTACATCACTGATATAATTTCTTCCATTGCTAGAATGACAATCGGTCTATAGTAGAATACCAGTAAGTCACTCTAGTCCATGTTTTATTCCCCAATCCTGAGGATTCTTGGATGGTGCTGCCCACTCAATCTCTAATTGAGAGGGGATTCAATCCCATATGTCTGATGGATGGTACTCCCTTGCTTGCAGTTGTAGACTCTCTCAGTTCTTTGGTGTGGTGATTGTCTATCCTCACCTCCTTGTTAGTTGTCCTGGATTTGTCCAATGAACTGGAGAGTAGGTGTTGAAGAATGCCAGATTTAGCAAGTAAAAATAGAGGATACACAGTTAAATTTGAATTTCAGATAAACAATGGCTAATTTATTATTTTTATTTTATAATAGTATATTTAAAATATTATAATTTATTATAGCAAAATGCCATTATTATTTTATAATGTAATTAAACACTATTATTATAATTGTTTATAATATTAGAATATGATTTCTATTATTTTTATATTATATGTTCCCATGGCAAATAGTTTTTAAAAATATTCATTTCTTATGAGAAACTCAAATTAAACTGGGTTTTTTTATATTTTATCAGGCAATCAGGATGGCCAGAAATTCAAACACATAATTGGTGATGCTTAATGGACTAAAAGAAAAAGTGGATGGCAAAAACAGTGAAATGTCTTCCATAGTATGATCTGGTGTCACTTGCATAAGAATCCCTTATGGACCTGTAAAAAAACCAGCTCCCAGGTGGTCTCCTGCCCCCACCCAGGCCTACTAAATCAGCATTTCTGCTAATGGGATTTTAATTTGCTAAGGTCCCAAGGTGATTCTGCTCTTATTTCTTGTCGACCTGGTGTCTATGATGTTTGATAATTGATATGATCCTTTTCTTTCCTTGTAGTGGTCTCATTTGAGCTAGTTCTACTCTTGGTTTATTGTTAGGGACATGACTTAAGAGATATTAACATTCCTATTCAATGACTCATCTGCTGAAGAGTAAAAATCAAATAATGTCACAAATATTCTAGTAGCCTTTAGGATATTTAAGCTCTTTAAATATTCATCCAGTCACCCAGCAACTTAACTAATGCACATTCTATTGATTTATATTCAATATCATCAATAAAATTGTAGTTGAGAAATTTGTAACTTCCTATAGTAAGTTAAGGTCAGGGCTTCCAAGGTAAAAACCATCCTAGTTTGATTTGGACAGTTCTATTTTTAGCACTGAGAGTCTCAGGTTTTGGACTATCAGTTATAGTTGTCCCTGGACAACCTGCCTGTAGTGGATTCTTGATCAATGCCCTCCTTCCATCCAATTCTGGAAGTATCAGCTCACAGTTGATTCCCTTCACAGTAATTACCTTGGGGAGCTGAAAGGGAGCCTTGGTAGGGTTTGGAATGGCTCTTGGTGGCCACTAGGTATTTACACCCTCTCCCCCAGTGACAGCATACATCCAGTAACCAGTTGATGCAAAGGTAGAAAACACATCCCTGTTTCTCAATTCAGTCATCTTTGAAGGACCATCCCAGCTCCAGAGCTCCCTGTACTCGTCAGTGTTCTCCAGAAACAGAACCAAGAGGAGAAAACTCTGATGAAGGTGACGTTGAATTCCCCAGGAGAATCTGGTGGGCTTAAGTAGACAAAGAAATCCTTCTCTCTGGCTGTTGAAATCATCAATTCTCCTTTTAAGGCCTTCAATTGATTGGATGAGAATTCTCTCATTCCTGAAGTCAATCCGTTTTATTGATTGTAGAGGTAATCAGCTATAGATGCAAAAAAACTAACTAGTGATTTAAGTCCACCAAATATCCTCACAAAAACAATCAGTCCAGGGCTTACTTGACCAAATAACTGGACACCATAACCTAGTCAAGTTGACACATGAAACTTAATCTCCATACTTCCTGTGGTATCAGCTGAGTCCACTGTCACAAGTGACCCACAACTGATCTCTTTTTCCTCAGTTTTCTTCACTGATCTCTCCTGAAAGCCCTCCCCAATAAACCTCAGAGTATGAGAGGACCAAGGAACCTGTCCTACAAAGTTGGTAAAAAAAATAAGTGGGATCATTTTAGGAAAAAGACTCTAAAATTAGACCTTGGAACTGAGTTATCTGCTACTGGCTGGGAATGAGGAACTTCTAACTAATGGTAGGTCCAGAATTGAGAGTCCTTGGCCAAATGGCAGTGTAATTGTAAACCTTCACCCCTGGAGAACTGGAAGAGGATATACAACAGGGTGTAATATTTCAGATGTCTCAGAAGGCCAGATAAGTAGTCATTTCAGGACAATGGAGTTGGATGGCTGTGGCTGGCTACTATCAATGCATTAAAATAAAGACAGTAAAAGATCAAGTGTGATTAATCACTAATTTAATGATGAGTGTAAAAGCCAGAGAACTTCCTTGCCAGTAGATAATGAGACTTTCATCTCCTGGAGACAGACTTCAGACAATCTGAAGATCAGGCTCAGAGCTTAAATTAGAAAGGAGTAGAAAATAAGTGAAGGCAGAATCCTCAATCCAGCAAGTAGGTCTTGTCAAAGGAATGGTCTTATTTGGGAATGAATGCTATCCTGAAACTGTAGATAAAGGCATATGCATCAATGTTCTTAAAAATCCTTGAAACCCTAGATTTCTTCCAAACATTTGGGGTCTGCAGAAGTGGTTCATTCCTCCCCCACCATGATTTGAAAATAGAGATATTTTTGCCTTGCAAAAAAAAGAGCACACGTTTCCCTCACAGGATCTTAATACTTTCCTGAGCTATAGGGGTGATGTGAAGGGGGAGGACAGATGGCATTTAGTGCAGCAGAGGTAAAAGTAGTCAATATTCCTATGATTCTCTGTCAGGTAAGGAAGTATCTGCCTGTAAGCATCAAACATCTATACAGATAATTCCACATATAGACTAACAGAGGTGTTTCTGTAAAACCATATCAGAGAAAACATTCCAACAGTGTCTGAGGGAATGATTTATATTATCTTTCATCTCTCTCCATTTATACATTCATGAATCAAATCCTATCATTTATTCATCAAAAGATGAAAGAAATATCTAGATTTCCTTCTACCACTTCTACCACCACTCACTACATCAGAAAGGCATTCCCTAATCCCTCAATCCTAAATTAGTATCCCTAGTTGCCTCTACTCATTTTTATAGGATGTTTTCAATATTCTTCATAAATCTTTTCACAATGTGAGATGTTTACTGGTTTGACTGAGTAATCAAACAGTTAGGTGCTGTCAAAGACAAAAACTGCATCAGACAATATTAAACAGCCAAGGATGACTTTTTTCAGGGGGCTGTTACAGCAGGGGAGAGAGAGTGCAACTCAATTTCATTGAAACAGAGACAGCAAGCTATTAAAAGTTTGGAGAAAAAGTTTCAGAAGATAATAATGGGGGTTGATCACTGGGATGGATGTGGGAATTACTGAGGTTGCACTTAGGATGGTTCAATTCCACAGAGAGGGATGAGGGATTTTCTGAGGTTGTGATTAGCACCACTTGTTTTGGAGTGTTTTCCTTTGCAGTAATTAGGTCACCTGGAGTCTGTAAAGACTAGAAGTAAGGAGGAATATAAGGAAATACACAGATAGGAGCCTCTCAGGTTTCTGGATAGCAGGAGTGAGAGGGAGAAAGAAGACAGAGGTCAGGGCAAGTTTGATATTCAGAATAGCTAGGATCTGAAGTTGTCTTTTTCCCTTTGTTGCCCTTCAAGCACAGTTCTTATACTCTGCAGTCCAACAACTGCAAGGTTGGTTTCAAGGTAGTCAGGAGAGGTAACAGGTAGTGGCATGTGAAGAATAAGGCTGGCGGCTTGATCTAGAAAAAGAAAAACAGACCTTTTCCACAACCATTATTGATTTGCAAACAATATATGCCCAATATTTTCCTTAATGCCTTATCTATGGTAGATTCTTGGCATTTTTTGTCAAATGAATGAATAAATGAAAGAAGTTAATAGATTATAAAACTCATTGAAGAAACATTCCTGTGTATATACTGAGAGTATTTTAAAACTACATTGAGAATATAAGATGAGTAATTAGAAACCATTGTAACTTGGTGTGGCAGTTTGATGTTATTTATGAATTCCAAAAAGAAATATAGATGATGTTTGTACACTGGTCTGTTCCTCTACCATGATAACACTTTGTATTAGATTCAACTGAGACATCTGATTAAATTATGTTAAGATTAGGGTTTTGATCCAACAACATCATTACAATGCTATTCAGTATCAAGTCCCAGTTCCCTTGGGCTGATAAAACAGATTATCACACAGAAGTAGACACACAGAAGAAGACACACAGGAAGAGAGAGTACTCTAAAGACATGGCCCTGGAAAGAGAGATGAGCCTGATAGTCTACAGCTGACCTTGTGGAGAGACTAGAACAGCTGAGCCCAGAAAGAAAGGAGCCCTGAGGAGCGTTATGAGCCTTATACCAGCCTACAGCTGAGATTGGAAGAAGCTGGATTCTACCTCAAATAAACATCCTTTATAAAAGCCAACAGATTTCTGGCACTTTGCATCAGCACCCCTTTGGCTGACTAATACACTTGGTCAGGAAGGATAGTCTGGAAAATAAGCTTGGTCTTTTTAGACTGACACAAATAACTAAGATCAAAATTCAAAGTGGGGATATTAATATTGATGTTGCAGAAAAAAGAGGATTAAAAAGTAATATTATGAACAATTGTTTGCCCACAAATTAGATAATCTAGTTGAAATGGACATATTTCTAGAAACACAAAAATACCTCAAAGTGACTCAAGAAAAATAGAAAATCTTAACAGACCTATAAGAAGTAAACAGATTGACTCGGTAGTAAAAAAAAAAAAATGGCCAAGACCAGATGGTTTCACTGGTGAATTCTACCAAATATTCAAAAAAGAATTACCAACTCTTCTCAAATTCTTCCAAATAAGCGAAGAGGAGAAAGCAATTCCTAACTTATTCTATGAGACTAGCTTTACCCTGTTAACCAAAGTCAAATAAAACTAGCATAGGATCAGAAAATTTGAAACCATTTACCCTTATAAAAAAAAATGCAAAAATCCTCAACAAAATAGTGGCAAACTGAATTCAGCAGCATATTAAAAGGAATATTCACCATGAACAAAGAAAATTTTTCCCAGAAATGTATTGATGTTTCAATATAAGAAAATTAGTCAATGTTAATTGATGTCAATGCTGAATGACTGAAAGTTTTCCCCCTAATATTGGGTACAAGACAAGAATGCCTGCCTTCACTAGTACTGTACAACATTGTAAAAGAAGTTCTATCAAGAGAAATTATAAAAGGAAAAGAAATAAAAGCATCCAAATTTGGATGGAAGAAGTAAAACTATCTTTAAACATAGATGGCATGATCCTCTATGTAGAATATCCCAAAGAATTGACAGGAAAACAATTAGAGCTAATAAAGTCTTTCAAAAAAGTTGTGGGGTGCATTATTAATGCACAAAATTCAGCTGTGGTTTATTGGCTATTTTTGGCAAGTGCTTTTCTAAGAACTAGTCATTTCTTTGAATTGGCAATAGGATTTTTATAAAACAAGAGAAAATAATGCGTAGGTTGCAAACTACTGTCTCATGAGCCACACACAAGTCAAAAGCTTCTCTTTTTTTTGACTTTTTATTATTATTATTTTTTAAAGATACATAGATTATATAAACATTACACAAAACGTATAGGGATTCCCATATGCCTCACTCCCCACACCTCCCACAACCTCCCACATGAACATCTTTCATTAGTGTGGCACATTCATTGCAATTGATAAATGCATCCTGGGGCTTTGCCATTAAGCATGGAGCATAATTCACATTGTAGCCTACCCTCTTTCCCACACAATTCTGCATGTTTTGTGATGATATAAAATGGCCTATATCTGTCATTGCAATGTCACTCAGGATGATTCCCAAGTCCCAAAAAAGTCCCCGTATTAAAATTGTTTTTTTCTCTCCCTGTCTCCAGAGCCTCCAGTGGCCACTGGCTCTACATCAATGTTGTAATTTGTTCCATTGCTAGAATCACGATATATCTATAGTAGAATACTAAGTCCACTCTAGTCCATAGTTCTTTCTCCAATCCCAAGGAATCTGAGATGGTGACATCCACTCCACCTCCAATTGAGAGGGGCTTATATCCCATGGGGAAGATTGATGAGACTATCCTGCCTGCAGCTGCAGACTCTCTCCATTCCCTGGGATGGCCATTGTCCATCTTCATCTCCCTGCCAGTTGACCTGGGTGAATGCAATGAGCATAGAGTAGGTGTTGCAACTCCACCAAGGTTCTGAGCCCAGCTGGTACATGGACACCCCAATACTCAAGTCTCTGGATGTACACCTACAAACTCCAGCACCAAATATAGGTTTAAATAATAGAGACAGATGAGCCATGTGCAGGGAAGACATAATTGAGTCCAACTCTGTTATTCTTAGGAGCACAAACTCCAAAGTAGGGCTCACTGGCAATGCTATCTGCCTGACTATAGGATCTGGGTGTCTCCAGAAGCATCAGGAGCCCCACTATTTGGGGTAGTATCCACTTTAGCAGTCTATGAGATCCTACTGAGGTGTGCATAAATGATACCTCTAGCATGACCTCCCGACTCACTTTGAAGTCTCTTAGCCATATAAACTCATTTGTCTTTACCTTTTCCCCCTTTTATTTGAGGTCTTTTTCCACTTGCATTGTTAGTTGGTACTTGATAACAATCCCTCAATGCCAGGGAGGTTCATCCACGGGAGTCATGTCCCATAATAGGGGAAAGTAATGTATTCATATGCTGAGTTTGGCTCAGAGAGAGGTCACATTTGAGCAACAAGGAGGCTCTCAGGAGGCAATACTTAGACACCACATATCAGTATGCTTGGCTTCAATTTTTAGAGCAAAGGCTCAAAATCCTAGTCATCAATATCAAGAGCCCATCAGTGGATCATCCTCCACTGTAAGACACTGTCCCTGCACTTGGCGGCTGTTGCTGCTCCCTTAGAGAATGTGGCAGAGCTCTCAAGGATGGGAATTCAGTATTCTCTCAGTTATTGTGTGAGTCTCTACCCACTGTGACAATGTCCCATGAATATTTGAACATTTTTACATACCTAATAGGTGTTCTCAGGTGAAGTTCCTCCCATGCATCCCCCAACCCTGACACCCAACACCAGTGATCCTCCCATCCCCCAGTTGTAATCCTTCTGTGATCCAAAGCTTCTTCAAAGATGAGCACATTACAATAGCTGAATACATTTAATAGGAAAATGAAATAATAATGATAAGTTTAAATATAAGAGATAAAATACATAAAAATTTAAAAAAACAAAAAATTAAATTTAAAAATTGGATTATATAAAAAAAGGAAAAATATTAACAAAAATTTTTTTTAAACATTTTGCCTTTCATCACCACAATATCTGGTGTCCTATCTGTACCATGGCAGCTTCCCCCACTCATTCCCCAGTGTCGTACTATTTTTCATTTTTTTTTCAAAGAAGTTTTAGGTCACAGCAAAGTCACACACAGAATACAGGAAACTCTCATATACCCAACATCCTCCCCCTTTCCTCTCCCCCCATATTAATACCTTTGTATATGTGGATGGTGCCTTTGTTATAACTGATATACAAATAGTGAAACACAGCTACTAAACATGGTCAATGGTTTACATTATGGTTTACATTTTAGAGCATACACTTTTATAAATTTTGATGATATTTACCATGTCCTGTGTCCATCACTGTAAGATCATGCAGAACATTTCCACTGACCACTCAATACCCCCTGTTCAATCTATTCTATTCTTCCCTCCTCCTCCCCCAGGGCCCATGATGACAACCTTGTTTGACTCATTGAATGACAAGATTCATAGTTACATGCAACAAGACTGACGTCTTGACACAATGGTTTGTCCTCCCCTTTTAGGAAACACCCTTGCTGTTTCCTCGAGAGAATCCTAGCTGTCTATTTCTGAGCAAATTGATCCTCCCAAGGATAAGAGTCCAACTCCTTCCCGCTCATTATGTGGGTTTTCACCTACTGATACAACACATTATGACAGAATGATCACTCACAAACTCCCTAGAAGCTCCAGGTGCACCTGTCCCAAAAGCCCCCCCATCCAACACCCTAAGCCAGTAACCCTTCCTTGTCATATTTCTATAAGAGCATTCCCAACTTTGTACTTTGACCACATATGTGCAAATCCACAGTTTTCACCTGGTCCCTCTCTAAAATCTCCCCCAAGTACCCTGGACCTTCTAACCCACCCTTCCCAATCTACCCACCTGTCAACCCTGCACCACCCAATCCAATAATATTACTACCCTCCTGTCCTATCCCTTCGATATGCAACTACACTCTTTCACCTTACCATTGATTATGTCCATATGGGTAGTGGCTCAAATTCTTCTCCACTCTTTCTACTTATTGTAAACCCATCTTCCAGGCAATAGCTCTCTGAGTCTGCTTAATTTCCTTAATTATTATCAATGAGGTCATGTACTGTTTGTCTTTCAATGCCTGGCTTGCTTCACTCAACATAGAGAACCTAGACTAAAGATGCCAGGATCCATGAACCTACCAGAGGAGAAACCTGAAAAGATGGAATCTGCCCACAGACACTCAGAGGGCTTTTTTGATTCACAGGTGGTACACAGACAGTCAGACTCCTTCCTGGGCATGGCATTGCCCTGATTCAGATGCAAGGACTCAAGGCAGCCTGGTTCTTACAGTGCTTCATTTCTGTAGATCCTCAATATCCCAACCTGAACTCCCTATTTTGGGTAAAGCAATTCTGGATATCTTCCTACCATCTTCAACTAAAGAGTCTGACTAATATCCTCTCCAGAAATATTTTTCCTTTTTGACCATTGTTGAAATGTTTTACTTTCAGAAAAAGCTAATAAACTTTTTTAATGGTAATTAAATTTTAAGTAAGAAATTAATTGTACACAAAGAAATAATGATCACTTCACACATTTGCCACCTCCTTCTCCTTACCAGCCAGGCCCTGTAAGAGGTTGTATTCTCCACAGCTAAGCAAGATCTGTGCCCCTTGAGCCCTGCTGTCTGTTATGTGCCCCACTCTGCTTCACTTCATGGTTCCTTTATTTCTCTTCTAGGTATAAGGATAAGTCACACTTAGCAGAGTCCCAGATGTTGGGCAAAAAGACCCTAAGCCTGAGTCTGCAAGACAGATCCCAGGAGAATCAAGACAATCTATTCACCAAATGGTACTGGGAGTACTTTATATCTATATCCAAAAGAAAGGAGGATCTCTATCTCACATTGTATAAAAACATTAACTCAATATGGATCAAAGACCTAAATATAAAGCCTTCAAACATTAAGATCCTAGAAGAAAATGTAGGGAAACATCTTCAAGCTCTTGTGGTAGGTAGTGGTTTATTAAACCTTACATCCAAAGCATGAGCAACAAAAGAAAAAAATAGATAAATGAGACCTCCTCAAACTTAAACACTTATGTGCATCAGAGGACTTTGTCAAGAGGTGAAAAGGCAGCCCACTCAATGATAGAAAATATTTAGAAACCACATATCCAATAAAGGTTTGATTTCCATTCTATATAAAGAGATCATACAACTCAACAATAAAAGAGCAAGCAGCCAAATTTTTAAAAAATGGGCAAAAGACTTAAATAGACATTTCTCCAAAGAGGAAATACAAATGGCCAAAAAGCATATGAAAAAATGTTCAATATCACTAGCTATTAGGGAAATGCAAACCAAAATGACAATGAGATATCATCGCAAACCACATAGAATGGCAATTATTTAAAAATCAGAAAACAAAAAGTGCTGGAGAGGATGTGGAGAAATAGGAACACCCCTCACTTTTGGAGGGAATGTAAAATGGTGCAGCCTCTGTGGAAGACAATTTGGTGGTTCTCCAGAAACTAAATATAGAACTGCCATGTGATCCAGCAATTCCTATATATCCCAAAGAACTCAAGATTGATGCAAACAGACATTTGCACACCAATGATCATAGTGGCATTATTCACAATTGCCAAAAGATGGAAACAACCCAAGTGTCCATCAACCAATGAATGGATAAACACAATGTGCTATACACCTATGATGGAATACTATGCTGCAGCAAAAAGAAATGAAATTGGGACACACAGGAAAACATGGATGAATCTTGACATTATGCTAAGTGAAATGAGCCAGACACAAAAGGACAAATATTGCATGGTTTCACTAATATGAACTAAATTTGAAAAATAAAGATATGGAGTTAAAACCTAGAGTATAGGTTATTAGAAGAAAAGAGGAGGGCTGCAAAGGAGTACTGATGCTTAATATATGTAGAAGTGTTAGCTTGACTGTAAAAGTGTGGAAATGAATGGATTTGATGGGAACACATTTTAGTGAGTAGCACCTGGTTTATAAATGGGATTGTGGCTGAAAAAGGTAGTCTATGGATGTAAATGTAAATTGAAAGAATCATCTAGAGACTGAAGAACACAATGAACCCAGAGGTGGATGAGAATTGTGGTTAATAATACAAATGCAAGAATTCCCTTCTGTGAACTAGAATGGATGTACTGCATTATTGCAGGGTGGTGGGAGTGTGGAGAAGCATGGGAAAAATACAATTAATATAATCTATGGATTATACTAACAGCAATACTGTAATATTCTTGCATCAATGCCAAAGATATACTGTGTTAATAATAGGGGCAGAAGGAAAAATTATGCCAAATGTATGCTATGGACCATAGTTACAGTTAATATCTGATGATATCTCATAATCTGTAACAGATGTTCCTCAATGGTGTGGTGTGTTGGTGAAGGGACAATGTACAGGAATTCCATATATGTGCATGACTGTTTTATAACTTCAAAATTTCTGCAGCAAAAATATATTAAAAATAAAAAATAAAGCGACAAAGGACTCATATAGGCAATTATTCAAAGAGGAAATACAAAAAGCACATGCAAAAAAGATCAACATCATTAGCTTTTAGGGAAATGTAGATCAAAACTACACTGAGATATCATTTTACACCTTATAAAAAGACCACTATATAAAAAACAGAAACTACAAGTGCTGGAGATGATGTGGAGAAATAGGAACACTTCTTCACTGTTGGCGGTAATGTAAAATGGTGCAGCATTTGTAGAAGAAAGTTTGGTGCTACCTCAATAAACTAAATATAGAATGGCTGCATGATCCAGCAATCTCTTCACTAGGAATATATTCAGAACAACTAAAAGCAAGGACACAAACTGACATTTGTGCACCAATGTTCAAAGTAGTATTATTCACAATTGCTAAAATATGGAAACAACCCTGGTTTCCATCAGGCGATGAGTGGATTTTTACAATGTGGTTTATATATACACAAATACTATTCAGCTGTAAGAAGAAATGAAATCGGGATGCATATGACAACATGGATAAACCTTGAAGACATTATGCTCTGTGAAATAAGTCAGACACAAAAGGACAAATATTGTATAATCTCACAAATATGAAGTAAAATGATGAGTAAACACATGGAGATAAACTATAGAGTATGGGTATATTTGTCTGCCAAAGAGGTACTGATGCAAAGTGCCAGAAATCTGTTGGCTTTTATAAATGTTATTTATTTGGTGTAGAAGCCTACACTTACAAGGCCCTAAAGAGTCCAAGTTTGCTTTCTCACCAAAGTCAGTTTTCATGTGTTGAAGCAAGATAGTAGTTCATGATGTCTTCCTGGTCTCTCAGGGCTTCCTAAATCAGTCTCTGGCATAGGGCTCATTTCTTTCTGGGCCTTCTCAGCTGCTCTGTTCCCTTCAGCTACAAACGATCAAGTGAATGGCTCATCTCTCCCAGGGGCCACAGGATCAAGTATGACATAGCTCTCTCTCTCTCTTCTCATGTCCTCTTGAGTAAGTGCTCATTTATATCATACCACTAATAGGGTGGAGACTCAACTTGAGTCATTCCCTAATGATGTGGTTGAATCAAAAGTCCTAAATTGATTTATCAAGTAAACTTAAAACCTTTGAATTTATGGGAAGCTGATGGGGCTCAAATGTTTGGGCATCCATCTACCATGTGGGAGGACCTGGGTTCGATTCCAGGGACCTCCTGTTAAAAAAAAAAACAAAAACAAAAAACTAACAAACAAAAAAACTCTGAATTTAATACAAAGGGTATCATACCCAGAGGAATAGATTAGTTTACAAATATAATCTTTCTCTTTTGGGGATTCATAAATAATCTCAAACAGCCACACTCCACCCTCAGAACTGCAAAAAGATATTACAATATTCCAAAAATCCTTAAATCCTTCCAGTTGGCAGTGCTAAACATAAAATCACATCACAATTATATAAACACAATTTGTCTTGGGGCAAAACCCCTCTTTCTGTAGATCTGTGAAACTTACAAAACAATTTATCTGCTTTAAATATACAGAGGGAAAGGCATAGCATGACTATTTGCATTACCACAAGGAGAATTTTGGGGGGAAACAATTTTGAAAACCTGCAGGGAATACTCTGTAAGATTTCAAAGTCTGAGAGTCATTCTTAAGATGATGGCTTCTGGAGGTAGAGCAAGATGGTGTTGATTTAAGTGGGCACTCACCAGCTATCTCACAAAAAATGATGGAGAAGGGGCAAGATACTGCCTGAGTGAGCTGTTTAGGGAACCCAGAGAGCAGGAGGATTCAGGGCATAAATCTGGAGGGAACTGGACAAAGAGATAAAAAGCCCAAGGGAAAACCATGAGTTTCTGACCCCAGTGACTAGAAACAGTGGACAGCTAAGTCCAACCCTCAAAGCAAAATGCTGCTGTGAAGCCCAACTCCCACTGGCCACCGAGCAGGAGGGAGCATTCTCTGGGACTAAGAGGGTTCTGGTGAAGGGTGGAGAGGGGTTTCCTTTCTGAGGGTTTGGTTACCTGGACCCCTTTTGAAATTTAGGGAGCATACCAGCTTGCAAGATGTGTCCCCAGGAAGAGCAGAGACACAAATAGGCTTAGGCAGCCTGATTTACATGGTCAACATGGGATAGAGAAACTTGAACTGTGAGAGAATAGAGTCAGGCAATTGACTAGACTGGTGCTAAAAACTATCAAATTCCAACCTCTGTAATGAAGGCGGGCAATAGAAAGCACTTAATAACCTTTCAAAGGTCTATTTAGGGTTGCCTTGGGGGAGGGGAGGTCTGGAAGAAGGTTAAGAGTCATTTCTCTGTGGTGAGTTCGAATACCAGGGTTCCATTTGAACTTCAGAAGGGAACTCAGCCTGACCAGTAGAGGTGAAGGGGTATCTGATCTCACAGGATATCGCATCCTGCTGCTCTGGGAGAGAAAACAATAAGAATGGAAAGAAGGCAGAGACAGATAGGCTCTTAATCAGCAAGAATCTACCCAACCACAAAGAGTCAAATCTGTCCTAGGGATAGTGACTGGATATCTCTCTAGCTAACTGACCTAGTGAGAAAGTTTAGCTCAGGGAAGAAGTCTCCACTTTAAATATAAGAGGTCCCTGGTCCTATTCCTGGCTCTCTTTAGAGTAGTGATCCTCCAAGTTATCAAACACCTAGCTAATACATTAGGACAGGGAACACATAGACATTATTTTTTATTAGCTTCTTTTGAGTCTCTTATTTTTCTTTTAAAAAGTTCCTTTTTTGAAAATCTAACTTGGTTTACTCTCTAAAACCTGATTAGAAACCTGCAGAGGGCAGGCTGCAGGGTAATTTATTGATGAACACCAGCAGCCTAAGCTCCTCAGGGTCCGAAGAGGGAAGACTGTTTTACCTAAATTTTTGTTTGACTGCTTCCTTGAGAGTTTGTTTTTTGTTCTTTTTTCCCCTCTCTTCTGCCCCATTTTTTAAATCTTTTTTTAAAAAACTAGGTGCTGCTGTCTTGTTTCTTGTTTGTTCTGTGTCCCCCTTCCCTTTGTTTCCTTCTTTTTTTTTTCTGTATGCCAATTTTGTCCACCTATGCTAATTTTTTTCCAACCTTCATCTTCCTATCATCTACTTTCTGGTTTTGTCCTTACATTCCACCTCTCTATGTTTAGTCTTCTTTATTGTTTCTATTTCGATCTCCTCTACTCTGTTTTGTTTTTTTTAACCTCTTTTCTTATGGTCTTTTCTTTCCTCTGTACCTCTCTTCTTATCATTCTGGTCTGTTATTTCATTCTAGATATTTTTCTGTGTTCAGTTTTTCATTTCATTGTTTGTGCACCACTTTTTTATTCTTATTCCTCTGCACTATTTACACGAGTTAATTATTCATTTCCCTAGGTCTTCTAACTTTTACTATTATTATTACTATTACCCTTTATTCTTCTTACCTCTTTCCCTTTCTCTGGCCAAAATCTTTTCTTTCGAGGGAACATAGACAACAGCAAGATAATAGACTAAAAAGAACAAAGTGTCAAAGAAAAGACTTACCACACACACATAAACAGTAAATAAACAAAACCACAGAGTAGAGAGAGAAGCTAATCAACTGAATAAACCCATCAAGATAAAGAGATGCTTAAAACGCCAATAAAAAATTGTAACCAATACTAAGAAACAGGAAGACATGGTGTAGTCCAATGAACAAACTAAAAGCCAGGAGGAGATGCAGAAGATGGAACAACTCATCAGAGCTGTCCAAACAAATATCATGAACCAACTTAATGAAGTAAAGGAAGAAACTAAGGATATTAAGAAGACACTGGGAGAACATACAGAAGAAATTGTAAACACACACAAAAAGATAACAGAAATTATGGTGATGAAAGGCACAATCCAAGAAATCAGAAATACACTGGAACCACATAACAGCAGGTTTGAACAGGTAGAGGAAAGAATTAGAGATGTGGAAGACAGTACATCTGAAATCAAACAGATAGTAGAACAGATAGATACAAAGTGAGAAAAAAATCAAGCAAGGACTTAGGGATCTGAATGACAACACAAAACGTACAAAGATATGCATTATAGGCATCCCAGAGGGAGAAGAGAAGGGAAAGGAGACAGAAGGAGTGTTGGAAGAAATAATAGTTACAAACTTCCCAACACTATTGAGGGAGATGGAGTTTCATGTCCAGGAAGCACAGCACACCCCAAACAATATAAATCGCAACAGGCCTACTACAAGACACATACTTGTCAAATAGTCCAGAGCTCAAGGCAAAGAAAGAATACTGAAAGCAGCAAGAGAAAAGAGAACCATCACATACAAGGGAAGCGCAATAATATTAAGTGCTGATCTTTCAAATGAAACCATGGAGGTAAGAAGGCAGTGGTATGACATAGTCAAGGTGCTAAAAGAAATAAACTTTCAGCCAAGAATTCTGAATACAACAAATCTGTCATTCAAAAATGATGGAGAATTCAAAGTGGGCACAGATAAACAGAAATTGAGAGTATGCCAATAAGAAACATGTCCTTCAAGAAATACTAAAGTGAGTGCTTCATGTTGAAAGGAAAAAACAGAAAAAGAGAGAGACAGAGGAGAGTGTTGAAAAAAAAAAAAAGAATTAAAAACAACATATGACATACATAAACCCAAAGAAAATATGGCTAATGTAAGTAATTTCTTAACAGGAATAACAATAAATATTAATGGATTAAATTCTCCAGTCAAGAGACACAGATTGGCAGAATGGATAAGGAAATATGACCCATGTATATGTTGTCTACAAGAAACCCACCTTAGACCCAGGGATTCACAGAGACTGAAAGTGAATGGCTGGAAAACAATTTTACAAGCAAACAAAAACTAAAAAAGGACAGGAGTACCTATACTAATACTGGACAAAATAGAATTTAAATGCAAAAGTATTTTAAGAGATAAAGATGGGCATTATATATTAGTGAAAGGGGTTATCTTTCAAGAAGAAAGAACAATCATAAACATTTATGCACCAAACCAGGGTACCTCAAAATACATAAGGCAAACACGGAAAAGGCTAAGTGGAGAAATAGATGTCTCTACAATTATAGTGGGTGATTTTAATACATCATTGTCACCATTAGACAGAACATATCAACAGAGAATCAATAAAGAAACAAAGATTTTGAATAAAACATTACAGAATCTGGACCTACTAGACATATACAGAACAATACACCCAAAAAGAGCAGGATATACTTTCTTCTTGAGTGCACATGGATCAGTCTCCAAGATAGACCACATGCTAGACCACAGAATAACTCTCAATGAATTCAGAAAGATAGAAATTATACACAGTAATTTCTTTGACCACAGTGGAATGAAGCTGGAAATCACTAAGGGCCAGAGAATCAGATTAGGCACAAAGATTTAGAAGTTAAACAACATGCTCTTAGAAAAACAGTGGGTGAAGGAGGAAATTATGAAAGAAATCATTAACTACTATGAAACAAATGAAAATGACAAGACAAC
>JAQZBX010026659.1:0-28831 GCA_029593785.1 Cabassous unicinctus | reverse complement strand
TATCTAATACTATGGCAAAACACTGTTTTTTTCAGTTTTCAAAACTAAGCAATATACTCATTACTTGGAAGCAATGCACTTGTTTTCACTTACAATGAATGTCAAATCACTTCTTTTACTATGGCAAAGCTGCCGGTTCATCACTTTGGAAAACCAAGTGATATTCTTGTTTCTTACAATGCTATACATGTGTTTTCAATTACAATCAACTTGAAAACACTGCTTTTCCCTGACTTTGGAAGAAAGCATTGAGCTTTTTCCTTTAGAAAACCGAAAAAACTTGTTTCATTGGCAGATTTGAATGTCTATTCATTTACAAACAACTTCAAGATGCTGGTTTCACCTAACACTCTGTGAATATGGTAGATACTAAAATTTTGAAAGGTAAATAAGATTCTTGTTTGTTTGGATGCTATTCCCTGGCTTTCACTCACATGTCAACACACAGGTTTTGTCTAAGGCTAAGCCAATACAGTGATTTCTTCACTTTACACATCTAAATAAGATTTATGCTTTATTTGCTGCTATGCCTGTGTTTTCACTTAAAATCATCTTCAAAACCCTGGTTTCCCATAACAGGCTGTGAATGCAGCAGTAATTCAATTTTGAAAGTAAAGTAAGATACTTGTTTGTTTGGCTGCTATGCACTTGCTTGCACTCATTATCAATGTAAAAACAGTACATTTACCTAATACTCTGCTAAAACTCTGGTTCCTTCAGTTTGCAAACCTAAGCAATACACTCATTACATTGTCAACTATGCACATTTTTTCACTTACAATGAATGTCATAACACTGTTTTACTATGTGAAATCTACCGATTCTTCACTTTGGAAATCTAAGTAAGATTCTTGTTTCTTACAATTCTATACATGTATTTTCTATTACACTCAACTTGAAAACATTTATTTTGCCTAAACTTGGCTGAATGCATTGAGATGTTTGCTTTAGAAAACTAAGAAAGAAACTTGTTCATTTGCTGATTTGCATGTGTATTCATTCACAAACAACTTCATGTCACTGGTTTCACCTAACTCTCTGTGAATGCAGTAGTTACTTCAAGTTTGAAAGGTAAATAAGATTCTTGTTTGTTTCCTGCTATGCCGTTGCTTTTACTCACATGTCAAAACACAGCTTTTGCCTAAGGCTAAGTCAAAGCACTGATTTCTTCACTTTACAAATCTAAATAATATTTGTCTTTTATTTGCTGCTATGCATGTGTTTACACTTAAATTAATCTTCAAAACACTGGTTTCCCATAACAGACTGTGAATTTCTGCAGTTAATTCAACTTTGAAATTTAAGTAAGATACTCTTTGGTTTGGCTGCAATGCGCTTGCTTTCACTCATTATCAATGTAAAAACACTGCTTTTTCCTAATACTATGCCAAAACACTGGTTTCCTCTGTTTTCAAAACTTAAAAATATACTCATTACTTTCAGAGACGCACACTTGTTTACAAATACAATGAATGGCAAAACACTCCTTTTACTCTCCCAAAGCTGCCGGTTCCTCGAATTCGTAATCTAAATAAGATTCTTCATTCTTACAATGGTATACTTGTGTTTTCAATAACAATCAACTTGAAAACCTTGCTTTTCTGTAACTTTGGCTGAATGCATTGAGTTCTTTGCTTTAGAAACCAGAAAAGAAACTTGTTTCTTTGGCTGTTTTGTACGTGTATTCATTTACAATCCACTTCAAACACTGGTTTCACACATCACTCTGTGAATTCAGTAGTTACTTCAAATTTGAAATGTAAGTAAGCATTTTTTTTGGTTTGGGTCCTATTCCCTTGGTTTCACTCACATGTAAACACACAGATTTTGCCTAAGGCTAAGCCAATGCAGTGGTTTCTTCACTTAAAAAAGTAAATAATATTTTTTTTTTATTTGCTGCTATGCCTGTGTTTACACTTAAATTCATCTTCAAAACCTTGATTTCCCATAACAGGCTGGGAATGTAGCAGTTAATTCAACTTTGAAAGTTAAGTTAGATACTTGTTTGTATGGTTGTTATGTGCTTGCTTTCACTCATTATCAATGTAAAAACACTGCTTTTACCTAATACTATGCCAAAACACTGTTTTCTTCAGTTTTGAAAACTAAGCAATATACTCATTACATTTACAGCTATGCACTTGTATTCACTTACAATTCTTGGAAAAACATTGCTTTTAATGTGCCAAATCTTCCGGTTCCTCACTTTGGAAATCTAAGTTAGATTCTTCTTTCTTACAATGCTATACATGTGTTTTCAATAACAATCAACTTGAAAACATTGCTTTTCTGTAACTTTGGCTGAATGCATTGAGTTCTTTGCTTTAGAAACCAGAAAAGAAACTTCTTTCTTTGGCTGTTTTGCACATGTATTCATTTACAATCCAATTCAAGACACTGCTTTCACCTAAATCTTGTGGATGAAGTAATTACTTTAAGTTTGAAAGGTAAGTAAGATTTTTCTTTGTTTGGCTGCCTTGTCTTGCTTTCACTCACATGTCAACACACATATTTTACCAGGGTCTAAGCCAATGCAAGGGTTCCTTCACTTTAAAAAACTAAACAAGATTTGTCTTTTATTTTCTGCTAAGCCTCTGTTTTCACTTAAATTCATTTTCAAAACACTGGTTGCCCATAACAGGCTGTGAAAAGAGCAGTTATTTCAAATTTGAAAATAAGGAAAGATTCTTGTTTGTTTTGCTGCTATACGCTGGCCTTCACTAATTATCAATGCAGAAAGACTGCTTTTACCTAATACTCTGCTAAAACACCAGTTTCTTCAGTTTACAAAACTAAGCAATGTACTCATTACATTGGCAGCTATGCCCTTTTTTCACTTACAATCTTAGGTAAAACACTGCTTTCACTCTGTCAAAGCTGCCGTTTCCTCACTTTAGAAATAATAATAAGATTCTTGTTTCTTACAATGCTATACATGTGTTTTCAATTTCAATCAACTTGAAAACACTGCTTTTCCCTAACGTTGGCTGAATGCATTGAGCTGTTTGCTTTAGAGAACCAGAAAACAAACTTGCTTCAATGGCTGATTTGCACGTGAATTCATTTACAAACAACTTCATGACCATGGTTTCACCTAACTCTCTGTGAATGCAGTAATTACTTTAACTTTGAAAGGTAAGTAAGATTCTTCTTTGTTTGGCTGCTATTTCCTTTCTTTCACTCATATGTCAATACACAGATTTTACCCAAGACTAAGCCAATACAGTGGTTTCTTCACTTTACAAAACTAAATAAGATTTGTCTTTTATTGGCTGCTATGCCTGTGTTTTCACTTAAATTCATCTTCAAAACACTGGTTTCCTGTTACAGGCTGTAAATGCAGCAGTTAATTCAACTCTGAATGTTAAATATGATACTTGTTTTTTTGGCTGCTATGCACTTGCTTTCACGCATTATCAATGTAAAAACACTGCTTTTACATAATACTATGCCAAAACACTGGTTTCTTCAGTTTTAAAAACTATGCAATATACTCATTATATTGGCAGCTATGCACTTGTTTTCACTTACAATGAAAGTCAAAACACATCTGTTACTATGCCAAAATACTTGTTCCTCACTTTCAAAATCTAAGTAAGATTCTTGTTTCTTACAATGCTATACATGTGTTTTCAATTACAATCAACTTGAAAACACTGCCTTTCCCTAACATTGGCAGAATGCATTGAGTTCCTTACTTTAGAAAACCAGAAAACAAACCTATTTCATTCTATGCTTTGCATGTGTATTCATTTACAAACAACCTCAAGTCACTGGTGTCACCTAACTCTCTGTGAATGTAGTAGTTACTTCAATCTTGAAATGTAAGTCAGATTCTTGCTTGTTTAGCTCCTATGCTCCTGCTTTCACTCTCATGTCAACACACAGCTTTTGCCTAAGGCTAAGCCAATGCAGTGGTTTCCTCACTTTACAAAAGTAAATAAGATTTGTGTTTTATTTTTTGGCATGCCTGTGTTTTCCCTTAAATTCATCTTCAAAACCCTTGTTAAGGATAACAGGATGTGAATGCAGCAGTTAATTCAACTTTGAAAGTTAAGTAAGATACACGTTTGTTTGGATGCCCTGTGCTTGCTTTCACTCACTATCAATGTAAAAACACTGCTTTTACCTAATATTTTGGCAAAATATTGGTTTCTTCATTTTTCAAAACTAAGCAATATACTCATTACATTCACAGCTATACACTTGTTTTCACTTACAATGAATGACAAAACATTGCTTTTACTTTGCCAAAGATCCTGGTTGTCACTTTGGAAATCTATGTAAGATTATTGTTTCTTACAATGCTATACACGTGTTTTGAATTACAATCTACTTGAAAACACTGCTTTTCCCTAATGTTGGCTGAATGCATTGAGCTCTTTGCTTTAGAAACCAGAAAAGAAACTTTATTTTCAACGTTGAATTAACTGCTGCAATCACAGCCTGTTATGGGAAACCAGTGTTTTGAAAAAGAATTTAAGTGAAAAGACAGGGATAGCAGCAAATAAAAGACAAATCTTCTTTAGCTTTGCAAAGTGAAGAAACCACTGTTTTGCCTTTGTCTTAGGTAAAATCTGTTTGTTGAATGTGTGTGAAAGTATGAACATAGCAGCCAAACAAACAAGGATGTTACTTACTTTCCAAACTTGAAGTAACTAATGAATTCACAGAGAGGTAGGTGAAACCAGTTTCTTGAAGTTGTTGTAAATGAATACACCGGAAAATCAGCCCATGGAAAAAGTCTCTTTTTTCGTTTTCTAAAGCAAAGAACTAAATGCATTCTACCAACGTTAGGGAAAAGCAGTATTTTCAAGTTGATTGTAATTGGAAACACATGTAAGGCATTTTAAGAAACAAGAATTTTACTTAGATTTTGAAAGTGAGAACCCGGCTGCTTTGGCATAGTATAAGCAGAATTTTGCCATTTATTTAAGTGAAAACAAGTGCATACCTGCCAATGTAATGAATAAATTGTTTTTGTTTTGAAGTCGGAAAAGCCAGTGTTTTGGCATAGGTTTAGGTAAAAGCACTGTTTTTATATTGATAATGAGTTAAAGCATGCATATAGCAGCCAAACAAGCAAGTATCTTACTTAACTTTCAAAATTGAATTAACTGCTCTATTCACAGCCTGTTATGGGAAACCAGTGTTTTGAAGAAGAATTTAAGTGAAAACACAGGCATAGAAGCAACTAAAAGACAAACCTTATTTAGATTTTAAAGTGAAGAAATCACTGATTTGGCTTAGCCTTAGTCAAAGCTGTGTGTTGACATGTGAATGAAAGCAAGGGCATAGCAGCCAAACAAACAAGAATCTTACTTTCCTTCAAACTTGAAGTAACTACTGCATTCCCAGAGAGTTAGGTGAAACCATTGTCATGAAGATGATTGTAAATTAATACACATGTAAATCATCCAGTGAAACAAGTTTCTATTTTAATTTTCTAAAGCAAAGAAGTCAATGTATTCAGGCAAAGTTAGAAAAAAGCAGTGTTCTCAAGTTGATTGTAATTGAAAACACATTTATAGCATTGTAAGAAACAAGAATTTTACTTAGATTACAACTGTGAGGAACCGGCAGTTTTGGCATAGTAAAAGCAGGGATTGTCCATCATTTTAAGTGAAAAGAAGAGCAAATGTCCCAAAGTAATGAGTATATTGATAAGTTTTTAAACCTGAATAAACCAGTATTTTGGCATTGTATTATGTAAAAGCAGTGTTTTTTTCATTTATAATTAGTGAAAGCACGTGAATTGCAGCCAAATCAAAAAGTATCTTACTTAACATTCAAAGCTGAATTAACTGCAGCATTCACAGCCTGTTACAGGAAACCTGTGATTTGAAGCTGAATTTAAGTGAAAACACAAGCATAGCAGCAAATAAATACAAATGATTTTTAGTTTTAAAAAGTGAAGAAACCATTGCCTTGGATTACCCTTAGGCAAATGTTGTGTGTTGACATGTGAGTGAAAGCAAGGGCAGAGCATCCAAACACACAAGAATCTTTTAAACTTTTCAAACTTGTAGAAAGTACTGCATTCACAGGGAGATAGGTGAAACCAGTGCCTTGAAGTACTTTGTAAATGTATACACATGCAAATCAGCCAATGAAACAAGTTAATTTTTTGGTTTTCTAAAGTAAAGAACTCAATGCATTCAGCCAACATAAGTTAAAAGGATTGATTTCAAGTTGATTGTAATTTAAAACACATGCATAGCATTGTAAGAAACAAGAATCTTACTTAGATTTCCATAGTGAGAAACCTGCCGCTTTGGCATAGTAAAACCAGTGTTTTGTTATTCATTGTAAATGAAAACAAGTGCATAGCTGGAAATGTAATGAGTATATTGCTTAGTTTAGAAAATTGAAGAAACCAGTTTTTTGGCATAGTATTAGGTAAAAGCAGTTTTTCTACATTGAAAATGAGTGAAACCAAGTGCAAAGCAGCCAAACAAACAAGCCTCTTATTTTACTTTCAAAGTTAAATTAACTGCTGCGTTCACAGCCTGTTAGGGGAAACCAGTGTTTACAAGATGAATTTAAGTGGAAAAACAGGCATAGCAGCATTAAAAGACAAAACTTAGTTTGTTTTTTAAAGTGAAGAAACCACTGCTTTGGCTTAGCCTTAGGTAAAATCTGTGTGTTCACATGTGAGTGAAAACTAGGGCATAGCAACCAAACAAACAAGAATCCTAATTACATTTCAAACTTGAAGTAACTACTGCATTCACAGAGAGTTAGGTGAAACCAGTGTCTTGAAGTTTTTTGTAAATGAATACACATGAAAATAAGCCTATGAAACAAGTTGTCTTTTGGTATTCTAATGCAAAGAACTCAATGAATTCAGCCAACCTTAAGGAAAAACAGAGTTTTTAAGTTGATTGTAATTGAAAACTCATGTATAGCAGGGTAAGTAACAAGAATCTTACTTAGATTTCCAAAGTGAGGAACTGGGAGCTTTGGCATAGTAAAAGTAGTGTTTTGCCAAGAACTGTAAGTGAAAACAAGTGCATAGCGGCCAATGTAATGAGTATATTGCTTAGCTTTTAAAACTGAATAAACAAGGGTTTTTGGCATAGTATTAGATAAAAGCAGTGTTTTTGCATTGAAAATGAATGAAAGCAAGCACATAGCAGCCAAACAAACAAGTCTCTTACTTAACTTTCAAAGTTGAATATATATGTGTATTTGCAGACTGTTAGGGGAAACCAGTGTTTTGAAGAGTAATTTAAGTGCAAACACAGGCAAAGCAGCAAATAAAAGAAAAAATCTTATTAATTTTTTAAAGTCAAGAAAAGACCTCATTGGCTTAGCCATAGGTAAAACTGTGTGTTGACATGTGAGTGAAAACAAAGTCATAGCATCCAAACAAAAAAGAATCTTATGTACCTTTCAAAATTGAATTAACTTCTGCATTCACAGAGAGTATTGTGAAACCAGGGTTTTGAAGTTCTTTGTAAATGAATACACATGCAAATCAGCCAATGAAACAAGTTTCTTTTTTGGTTTTCTAAATCAAAGAACTCAATGCATTCAGCCAACATTAGGGAAAAGCAGTGTTTCCAAGTTTATTGTAATTGGAGACTCATGTAAAGCATTGTAAGAAATGAGAATCTTACTTAGAATTCCAAAGTGAGCTCCGGGCATCTTTGTCATAGTAAAAGCAGTATTTTGACATTCATTGTAAGTGAAACCTAGTGCAAAGCTGCCAACATAATGAGTATATTGCTTAGTTTTAAAAACTGAAGAAACCAGCGTTTTGACATTGTATTAGGTAGAAGCAGTGTTTCTACAATGATAATGAGTGAAAGTAAGTGCATAGCAGCCAAAAAATTCAAGTATCTTACTGAAATTTCAAACTTGAATTAAAAGCTGCATTCATAGCCTTTTATAAGAAACCTATGTTTTGAAGATGAATTTAAGTGTAAACACAGGCATAGCAGCCAATAAAAGACAAAACTTATTTAGTTTTGTAAAGTGAAGAAACCACTGCATTTTCATAGCTTTCTGTAAAATCGGTGTGTTGACATGTGTGTGAAAGCAAGGGCATAGCAGCCAAAGAAACAAGTATTTTACTTTACTTTCACACTTAAATTACGTACTGCATTCACAGAGAGTTAGGTGACACCAGTAGCTTCAAGTTGTTTGTAAATGAATACACATGCAAATCAGCCAATGAAACAAGTTTCTTTTTTGGATTTCTAAAGAAAATGAACTCAATGCATTCAGCCAACGTTTGTGAAAAGCAGTGGTATCAAGTTCATTGTAATTGAAAATACATGTATAGAATTGTAAGAAACAAGAATCTTACATAGATTTCAAAAGTGAGGACCCGGGAGCTTTGCTATAGTAAAAGCAGTATTTTGACATTCATTGTAAGTGAAAACAAGTGCATAGCTGCCAATGTAATGAGTATAATGCTTACTTTTGAAAACTGAAGCAACCAGTGTTTTTGCATATTATTAGGTAAAAGCAGTGTTTCTACATTGAAAATGAGTGAAAGCAAATGCATAGCAGCCAAATATTCAAGTATCTTACTTCACATTCAAAGTTGTATTAACTGCTGAATTCACTGCTTGCTACATTTAACCAGTGTTTCGAAGATGAATTTAAGTTCAAACCCAGGCATAGCAGCGAATAAACGACAAAACTTACTTAGTTTTTTCATGTGAAGTATCTACTGCATTGTCTTAGACGTAGGAAAAAGTTTTGTGTTGACATGTGAGTGAAAGCAAGAGCATAGCAGCCAACCAGACAAGAATCTTACTTACCTTTCAAACTTGAAGAAACTACTGCATTCACAGACAGTTCGTTGAAACCAGTGTCTTGAAGTAGTTTGTAAATGAATACACATGCAAATCTGCCAATGAAACAAGATTTTTTTGGTTTTCTAAAGCAAAGAACTCAAAGCATTCAGTCAATATTAGGGAAAAGCAGTGTTTTCACGTTTATTGTAATTGAAAACTCATATATAGCATTGTAAGAAAAAAGAATCTTTCTTAAATTTCCAAAGTGATGAACCAGCAGCTTTGGCACAGTAAAAGCAATATTTTCTCAAGCATTGTAAGTGAAAACAAGTTCATAGCTGCCAATGTAATCAGTATATTGCTTAGATAGGAAAACTGAGGAAACCAATGTTTTGGCATAGTAATAGGTAAAAGCAGTGTTTCTACATTGATAATGAGTGAAAGCAAGGGCATAGCAGCCAAACAAACAAGTATCTTACTTAACTTTCAAAGTTGAAGTAGCTGCTGCATTAAGAGTCTTTTATGGGAAACCAGTGTTTTGAAGATGAATTTAAGTGCAAACACAGGCATAGCACAATTAAAAGGCAAATATTACTTAGTTTTGCAAAGAGTAGAAACCAATGCATTGGCTTAGCATTAGGTAAAACCTGTGTATTGACATGTGTTTGAAGCAAGGGCATAGCAGCAAAACAAACAAGAGTCTTACTTACCTATCAAAGCTGAAGTAACTACTACATTCACTGAGATTTATGTGAAACCAGTGTCTTGAAGTTGTTTGTAAATGAATACACATACAAACCAGCCAATGAAACAAGTTTCTTTTTTGATTTTCTAAAGCAAAGAACTCAATGCATTCAGCCAACATTAGGGAAAAGCAGTGTTTTCAAGTTGATTGTAATTGAAAACACATGTAATAGCATTGTAAGAAAGAAGAATCCTTCTTAGATTTTCAAAGTGAGGAACCAGCAGCTTTGTCAGAGTAAAAGGGGTGTTTTGACTTTCATTGTAAATGAAAATAAGTGCATCGCTGCCAATGTAATGAGTATATTGCTTAGAATTGAAAACTGAGGAATCCAGTGTTTTGGCATTGTATTAGGTAAAAGCAGTGTTTCTACTTCGATAATAAGAGAAAGCAAGTCCATAGCTGCCAAACAAACAAGTATCTTACTTAACTTTCAAAGTTGAATTACCTGCTGCATTCACAGCCTCTTATGGGAAACCCGTGTTTTGAAGATGAATTTAAGTGAAAACACAGGCATAGCAGGAAATACAAGACAAACCTTATTTAGTTTGTAAAGTGAAGACACCACTACATTGGCTTAGCCTTAGGTAAAAGCTGTGTGTTGACATGTGAGTTAAAGCAAGGGCAAAGGAGCCAAACAAACAAGAAACTTACTTACCTTTCAAATTTGAATTAACGATTGAATTCACAGAAGTTATGTGAAACCAGTGTCTTGAAGTTGTTTGTAATTGAATACACATGGAAATCAGCCAATATAACAAGATCCTCTATTGATTTTCTAAAGCAAAGTACTCAATGCATTCAGTCAAAGTTAGGGAAAGGCAGTGTTTTCAATTTGAATGTAATTTAAAACACATGTATAGCATAATAAGAAACAAGAACCTTACTTAGAATTTAAAGTGAGGAACCATCAGCTTTGACATAGTAAAAGCTGAGTTTTGCCAAGGAATGTTATTGAAAACAAGGGCATAGCTGCCAAAGTAAGGAGTATAATGTTTAGTTTTTAAAACTGAAGAAACCAGTGTTTTGTCATAATATTAGTAAAAGCAGTGTTTTCACATTGATAATGAGTGAAATCAAGCGCATAGGAGCCAAACAACAAGTAACTTACTTTACTTTCCAAGTTGAATTAACTGCTGCATTCACAGCATGTTATGTGAAACCGTGTTTTGAAGATGAATGTAAGTGAAGACACAGGCAGAGCATCAAATACAAGAAAAATTTTATTTAGTTTTGTAAAGTGAGAAAACCATTACATTGGCTTAACCTTAGTTGAAAACTGTATGCTGACATGTGAGTGAAAGAAAGGGCATAGAAGCCAAACAAACAAAAATCTTAAACACCTTTCAATCTTGAAGTAACTACTGCATTCACAGAGAGATAGGTGAATCCAGTGTCTTGTATTTGATTTTAATTGAATTCACTAGCAAGCCAGGCAATGAAATAAGTTTCTCTTTTGGTTTTCTAAAGGAAAGTACTCAATGCATTCAGCCAAGGTTAGGGAAAAGCAGTGTTTTCAAGTTGATTGTAATTGAAAACACATGCAAAGCATTTTAAGAAACAAGAACCTTACTTAGATTTTTAAATTGAGGAACCGGCAGCATTGGCATAGTAAAATCAGTGTTTTCACACTCAATCTAAGTTTAAAAAAGTGCAAAGCTGCCAAAGTAATGAGTATATTGCTTACTTTTGATGACTGAAGAAACCTATGTGTTGGCATATTATTAGGTAAAAAGAGTGTTTCTAACTCGATAATGAGAGAAACCAAGCGCATAGCCGCCAACCAAACAAGTATCTTACTTAAATTTCAAAGTTGAAATAACTGCTGAATTCACAGCCTCTTATGGGAAACCCGTGTTTTGAAGATGAATGTAAGTGAAAACACAGGCATAGCAGCAAATACAAGACAAACCTTATTTAGTTTGTAAAGTGAAGACACCACTGCATTGGCTTCGACTTAGGCAAAAGCTGTTTGTTGACATGTGAGTGAAAGCAAGGGTAAAGCAGCCAAACAAACAAGAATCTTACTTAACTTTCAAACTTGAAGTAACGACTGCATTCACAGAAGTTAGGTGAAACCAGTGTCTTGAATTTGTTTGTAATTGAATACACATGCAAATTAGCCAATGTAACAAGTTCCTCTATTGGTTTTCTAAAGCAAAGTACTCAATGCATTCAGCCAAATTTATGGAAAAGCAGTGTTTTCAATTTGATTGTAATTGAAAACACATGTATAGCACAGTAAGAAACAAGAACCTTAGAATTTAAAGTGAGAAACCAGCAGCTTTGGCATAGTAAAACCTGTGTTTTGCCAAGGATTTAAGTGAAAACAAGGGCATAGCTGCCAATGTAATGAGTATATTATTTAGTTTTTTAAACTGAAGAAACCAGTGTTTTGGCATAATATAAGGTAAAAGCAGTGTTTTTACATTGATAATGATTGAAAGCAAGTATAGAGCAGCCTAACAAACAAGCGTTTACTTAACTTTGAAAGTTGATTTAACTGCTGCATTCATAGCCTGTTACATGAAATCAGTGATTTGAATATGAATTTAAGTGAAAACTCAGGCATAGCAGACAATAAAAAAAAATCTTATTTAGTTTGTAAAGTGAAGAAACCACTGCATTGCCTTGGACTTAGTCAAAAGCTGTGTGTGGACATGTGAGTGCAAGCAAAGACATGGCAGCCAGAGAAACAAGAATCATACTTACCTTTCAACTTGAAGTAACTACTGCATTCAGAGAGACAGTTGAAACATGTGTCCTGAAGTTGTTTGTAAATAAATACACATGCAAATCAGCCAACGAAACAGTTTGTTTTTTGGTTTTCAATAGCAAAGAATTAAATGCATTCAGCCAACATTAGGGAAAAGCAGTCTTTTCAATTTGACTCTAATTGAAAACACATGTATAGCAATGTAAGAAACAAGAACCTTACTTAGGTTTTGAAAGGGAGGAACCTGCAGCTTTGACATAGATAAGCAGTGTTTCATAATCATTGTAATTGAAAACAAGCGCATAGCTGCCAATTTAATGAGTATATTGTTTAGTTTTGAAAACTGAAGAAACCAGTGTTTGGCATGGAATTAGGTAAAAGCAGTGTTTGTACATTGATAATGAGTGAAACAAAGCACATAGAAGCTGAAAAAACAAGTATCTTACTTAACTTTCAAAGTTGAATTAACTGCTGCATTCACAGCCTGTTATGGGAAAGCAGTGTTTTGAAGAATTTAAATGAAATCACAGTCATAGCAGCAAATAAAAGACAAATCTTATTTACTTTTTAAAGTGAAGAAACCACTGCCTTGACTTAGCCATATGCAAAAGCTGTGTGTTGACATGTGAGTGAAAGAAAGTGCATAGCAGCCAAACGAACAAGAATCTTACTTACCTTTCAATCTTGAAGTAACTACTGCATTCAGAGAGAGTCAGGAGAAACCAGTCGCTTGAAGTTGTTTGTAAAGGAATACACATGCAAATCAGCTATGAAACAAGTTTAATTTTTGTTTTTCTAAAGCAAAGAACACAATGCATTCAGTCAAATTTACAGAAATGCAGTGTTTTGAAGTTGATTGTAATTGAAAACACATGTATAGCATTGTAAAAAACAAGAATCTGGCTTAGGTTTCCAAACTGGTGAACCAGCAGCTTTGGCATAGTAAAAGCAGTGTTTTGCCAAGGATTGTAAGTGAAAACACGTGCATAGCTGCCTATGTGATGAGTATATTGATTAGTTTTTAAAACTGAAGAAACCACTGTTTTGGTAAAGTATTACATAAAAGCAGTGTTTTTACATTGATAATGAGTGAAAGCAAGCGTATAGCAGCCAAACAAATAAGCATCTTACTTACATTTGAAAGTTCAACTAACTGTTGCATTCAGAGCCTGTTCCGGGGAACCAGTGTTTTGAAAATGAATTTAAGTGAAAATACAGGCACAGCAGCAAATAAAAGACAAATTTTATTTAGTTATCACTAAAAATTTACTAATACACATACAAAATACTTGTTTGGTTCCTTAAACTTGGCTGAATGCGTTGAGTACTTTGCTTTAGAATATAAAAAAAGAAACTTGTCTCATTGTCTGATTTGCATGTGGATTCATTTTCAAACAACTTTAAGACACTGGTTTAACCTGTCTCTCTGTGAATGCAGTAGATACCTCAAGTTTGAAAGGTAAGTAAGATTCTCGTTTCTTTAGCTGTTATGCCCTTGCTTTCACTCACATGTCAACAAACAGCTTTTGCTTAATGCTAAGTAATGCAGTGATTACTTCACTTTAAAAACTAAATAAGTTTTGTCTTTCATTTGCTGCTTTGCCTTTGTTTTCACTTAAATTCATCTTCAAAACACTGGTCTCCCATAACAGACAGAGAATGCAGCAGTTAATTCAACTTTGAAAGTTAAGTAAGATACTTGATTGTTTGGATGCCAGTTCTTGCTTTCATTTATTATCAATGCAAAAACACTGCTTTTACTTAATACTATGCCAAAACAATGGTTTCTTCAGTTTTCAAAACTAATCAATATACTCATTATATTGACAGTTATGCACTTGTTTTCACTTACAATGAAAGTCAAAACACTGCTTTTACTATGCCAAAGGTCCCGGTTCCTCACTTTCAAAATCTAAGTAAGATTCTTGTTTCTTCAATGCTATAGATATGAGTACAATTACAATCAACTTGAAAACACTGCTTTTCCCTAACTTTGGCTGAATGCATTGAGTTCTTTGCTGTAGAGAACCAAAAAATAAACTTGTTTAATTGGCTGATTTGCATGTGTATTCATTTACAAACAACTTCAATACAATGGTTTCACCTAACTCTCTGTGAATGCAGTAATTACTTCAAGTTTGAAAGGTAAGTAAGATACTTTTTTGTTTGGAGGTGATGAACTTGCTTTCCCTCTCATGTCAACACAAAGCTTTTACCTAAGGCTAAGTTAATGCTGTGGTTTCTTCACTTTACATAATTAAATAGGATTAGTCTTTTATTTGCTGCTATTGCTGTGTTTTCAATTAAATTTATCTTCAAAACACTGATTTCCCCTAACAGGCTGTGAATGCAGAAGTTAATTCAACTTTGAAAGTTAAGTGAGATACTTGTTTGTTTGGCTGCTATCCACTTGTTTTAACTCAATATCAATTTTGAAACACTGCTTTTAACTTATACTATGCCAAAGCACTGGAACCTTCAGTTTTAAAAACTAAGCAATATACTCATTAAATTGGTATCAATGCACTTGTTTTCACTTACAATGAGAAGGAAAACACAGCTTTTACTATGCCAATGCTGCCGGTTCCTCACTTTGGAAATCTAAGTAAGATTCTTGTTTTTACAATTCTATACATGTGTTTGCAATTACAATCAACTTGAAAACACTGCATTCCCCTAATGTTGGCTGACTGCATTGAGGTTTTTGCTTTAGAAAACCAAAATAGAAATTTGTTTCAAGTTTGAAATGTAAGGAAGATTCTTGTTTATTTGGCTGCTATGCCCTTGCTTTCACTCCCATGTCAACACACAGATTTTGCCTAAGGCTATGCCAATGCAGTGGTTTCTTCACTTTACATAACTAAAAAAGATTTGTCTTTTATTTGATGCTAGGCCTGTGTTTTCACTTAAATTCATCTTCAAAATTCTCATTTCCTGTAACAGGCTGTGAATACAGCAATTATTTCGACTTTGAAATTTAAAGAAAATACTTGTTTGTTTGGCTGCTATGTGCTTGCTTTCACTCATTTTCATTGCAAAAACACTACTTTTACCTAATAATATGTGAAAAAACTAGTCTCTTCAGTTTTCAAATCTAAGCAATATACTCATTACATTGGCAACTATGCACTTGTTTTCACTTACAATGAATGTCAAACACTTCTTTTATTATGTCAAAGATGCCGGTTCCTCACTTTTGAAATCTAAGTGAGATTCTTGTTTCTTACAATGCTTTACATGTGTCTCCAGTCACAATAACCTTGAAAACACTGCTTTTCCAAAACTTTGGCTGAAAGCATTGAGTAGTTTGCTTCAGAAAACCAAAAAAAAAACTTGTTTCATTGGCTGATTTACATGAGTATTCATTTAAAATCAACTTCAAGTCACTGGTTTCACCTAACTTAATTTGAATGCTGTATTTAATTAAATTGTGAAAGTTAAATAAGTTTCTTGTTTGTTGGCTGCTATGCCACTGCTTTCACTCACATTTCAAAACACAGCTTTTAACTAAGCCTAATCCAATGCTGTGGTTTCTTCTCGTTAAAAACTATATAAGGTTATTCTTTTATTTGCTGCTATGCCTATGTTTTCACTTAAATTCATCTTCAAAACACTGGTTTCCCCTAACAGGCTGTGAAGGCAGCAGTTAATTCAACTTGGAAAGTTAAGTAAGATACTTGTTTTTTTGGCTTCTACGTGCTTGCTTTCACTCACTATCAATGTAAAAACACTGCTTTTTATCTAATAGTATGCCAAAACACTGGTTTCTTCAGTTTTCAAAACAAAGCAGTATACTCATTACATTGGCAGCTATGCATTTGTTGTCACTTAGAGAGAACGGCAAAGCACTGCTTTTTCTATGCTAAAGCAGCCGGTTAATCTCTTTCAAAATCTAAATAATTTTCTTGTTTCTTACAATGCTGTACATGTGTTTTCAATTATAATAAACTTGAAAGAACGGCTTTTCCCTAAGGTTGGCTGAATGCATTGAGTCCTTTGCTTTACATAACAAAAAAAACTTGTTTCATTGTCATATTTGCATGTGCATTCATTTACAAACAACTTCAAGACATTGGTTTCACCCAACTCTCTCTGAATGCAGTAGTTACTTCAAGTTTGAAAGGTAAGTAAGATTCTTGTTTGTTTGCATGCTATGCCCTTGCTTTCACTCATATGTCAACACACAGGTTTAGCCTAAGGCAAGCCAATGCAGTGGTTTATTCACTTTACAAAAGTAAATAAGATTTGTCCTTTATTTGCTTCTATCCATGTGTTTTCACTTAAACTCTTCTTCAAAACACTTGTTTCCCATAAAAGGCTGTGAATACAGCACTTAATTCAACTTTGAAATATAGGTAAGATACTTGCTTGTTTGGCTGCTATGTGCTTCTTTTCACTCATTATCAATGTAAAAACACTGTTTTTACCTAATACTATGCCAAAACACTGGTTTCTTCAGTTTTAAAAACTAAGCAATATACTCAATTCATTGGTAGCTCTGCACTTGTTTTCACTTACAATAAAGTTCTAAACACTGCTTTTACTATGCAAAAACTGCTGGTTCTTCACTTTCGAAATCTAAGTAAGATTCTTGTTACTTACAATGCTGTACATGTGTTTTCAATTACAATCAACATGAAAACACTGCTTTTCCCTAATGTTGGCTGAATGCATTGGGTACTTTGCTTTAGAAAACCAAAAAAGAAACTTGTTACATTGGCTGATTTGCATATGTATTCTTTTACAAACAGCTTAAAGACACTGAATTCACCTAACTCCCTGTGAATGCAGTAGTTCCTTCAAGTTTGAAAGGAAAGTAAATTCTTGTTTATTTGGTTGCAATTCCCTTGATTACACTCACATGTCAAAACAAATATTTTGCCTAAGTCTAAGTGAATGCAGTGATTACTTCAGTTTACAAATCTAAATGAGATTTGTCTTATATTTGGTGCTATGACTGTATTTTCACTTCCATTCATCTTCAAAACACTGGTTTCCCCAAACAGACTGTGAATGCACCTGTTAATTCAACTTTGAAAGTTAATTGAGTTACTTGTTTGTTTGGCTGCTATGCAATTGCTTTCACTTATTATCAATGTAAGAACACTGTTTTTATGTAATACATTTTCAAAACATTGGTTTCTTCAGTTTTCAAAATTAAGCAATATAATCATTACATTGGCAGATATGCACTTGTTTTCACATCAACTCATTTTCAAAACAAGCCTTTCACTCTGCCAAATCTGCCAATTCCTCACTTTCAAAATCTAAGTAACATTCTTCGTTCTTACAATGCTATACATGTGTTTTCAATTAAAATCTACTTGGAAACACTGCTTTTCCCTAACGTTGACTGAATGCATTGAGTACTTTGCTTTAGAAAACCAAAAAAGAAACTTGTTTCATTGGCTGATTTGCATATGAATTCATTTACAAACAACTTCAAGACATTGATTTCACCTAATTCTCTGTGAAAACAGTAGTTACTTTAAGTTTGAAAAGTCAGTAAGTTTTTTGATTGTTTCGCTGCTATGCCCTTGCTTATACCCACATATCAACACAGAGCAATGTCTAAGGCTTAGCAAATGCAGTGGCTTCTTCACGTTATAAACTAATAAGATCTGTCTTTTATTTGCTGCTATGCCTATGTTTTCGCTTAAATTCATCTTCAATACCGTGGTTTTCCTTAGTGACTCTGAATGCAGCGGTAAAATCAACTTTGAAATTTAAGTAACACACTTGTTTGGATGCTATGTGCTTGCTTTCACACATTACCAATGTAAAAACACTGCGTTTACCTAATACTATGCCAAAACACTGGTTTCTTCAGTTTTCAAAACTAAGAAGTACACTCATTACATTGGCAGCTATGCACTTGTTTTCACTTACAATGAATATCAAAACACTGTTTTTACTATGCCAAACAGCCCGTTCCTCACTTTGGAAATATAAGTAAGATTCTTGTTTCTTGCAATGGTATACATGTGTTTTCAATTACAATCAACTTGAAAACACTGCTGTTCCATAACTTTGCCTGAATGCTTTGGGTTTATTGCTTTAGAAAATGAAAAAGTAAACTTGTTCCATTTGCTGATTTGCATGTGTATTCACGTACAATCAATTTCAAGACATTGGTTTCACCTATCTCTCTGTGAATGCAGTAGCTACTTCAAGTTTGAAAGGTAAGTTAGATTCTTGTTTTTTCTCCTACTTTGCCCTTGCTTTCACTCACATGTCAACACACAGCTTTTACCTAAGGCTAAGCAAATGCAGTGGTTTCTTCATTTTACATATATAAATAAGATTAGTCTTTTATTTGCTGCTTTGCCTGTGTTTTCACTTAAATTCATCTTCAAAACTATTGATTGCCCTAACAATCTGTGAAGGCAGCAGATATTTCAACCTTGAAAGTTTAGTAAAATACTTGTTTGTTTGGCTTCTAGGCACTTGCTTTCACTCGCTATCAATGTGAAAACTCTGCTTTTACCTATTACTATGCCAAAACACTGGTTTCTTCGGTTTTCAAAAGAAAGCAATATACTCATTTTTTTGAAAGCTATGCACTTGTTTTCACTTACAATGAATGGCAAAACAATGCTTTTACTATGCGAAAGCTGCCTGTTACTCACTTTGGAAATCTAAGTAAGATTCTTGTTTCTTACAATGCTGTACATATGTTTTCAATTACAATCAGATTGACAACACTGCTTTTCCCTAACATTGGCTGAATGCATTGAGTTCTTTGCTTTAGAAAATCAAAAAAGAAACTTGTTTCTTTGGCTGATTTGCATATATATTCATTTACAAACAACTTAAAGACACTGGTTTCACCTAACTCTCTGTGAATGCAGTAGTTACTTCAAGTTTGAAAGAAAAGTTAGATTCTTTTTTGTTGGGTTGCTATGCGCATGCTTTCACTCACATGTCAACACACAGCATTTGCCTAAGGCTAAGCTAATGCACGGGTATCTTTAGTTTACAAAACTAAATAAGATTTGTCTTTTATTTGTTGTTATGCCAGTGTTTCCACTTAAATTCACACTCAAAACACTAGTTTCCGGTAAGAGTCTATGAATGCAGGAGTTAATTCAACCTTGAACGTTAAGTAAGATACTTTTTGGTTTGGCTGCTATGCACTTGTTTTCACTCATTATCAATGCAAAAACAGTGCTTTTACCTGACACTATCCCAAAATACTGGTTTCTTCAGTTTTCAAAACTAAGCAATATACTCATGACCTTGGCAGCTATGCAAAGGTTTTCAATTGCAATGAATGCCAGAACACTGCTTTTACTATGCTAAAGCTGCCGGTTACTCCCTTTTGAAATCTAAGTAAGATTTAAGTTTCTTGCAAAGCTATATATGGGCTTTCAATTCCAATCAACTTGAAATCACTGTTTTTCCATCACGTTGGCTGAATGGATTGAGTTCTTTGCTTTAGAAAACCAAAAAGGAAACTTATTTCATGGGCTGATTTGCCTGTGTATTCATTTGCAAACAACTTAAAACACTGGTTTCACCTATCTCTCTGTGAATGCAGGAGTTACATCAAATTTGAAGGGTAAATAAGATTCTTGATTGTTTGAATGCTATGCCCTTGCTTTCACTCTCATGTCAACACACAGCTTTTCCCTAAGGTTAAGTCAATGCAGTGGTTTCTTCACTTTACAAATCTAAATAAGTTTTGTCTTTTATTTGCTGCTTTGCCTTTGTTTTCACTTAAATTCATCTTCAAAACACTGGTTTCCTGTAACAGGCTGTGAATGCAGAAGCTAATTCAATGTTGAAAGTTATATGAGATACTTGTTTCTTTCACTGATATCCGCTTGCTTTAACTCATTATCAATTTTGAAACACTGCTTTTAACTTATGCTATGCCAAAACACTGGATCCTTCAATTTTCAAAAGTAAGCCATATACTCATTAAATTGGCAGCTATGCAATTGTTTTTAACTTACAATGAATAGCAAAACACTGCTTTTACTATTTCAAAGCTGCCGGTGCCTCACTTTGGAAATCTAAGAAAGATTCTTGTATCATACAATTCCATATATGTTTTTGCAATTACAATCCACTTGAAAACACTGAATTTCCCTAATGTTCGCTGACTCCATTGAGTTCTTTGCTTTAGAATACCAAAAAACAAATTTGTTTCATTGGCTGATTTGCATGTGTATTCATTTACAAATAACTTCAAGACACTAGTTTTCCCTATCTCTCTGTGAATGCAGTAGTTACTTCAAGTTTGAAATGTAAGGAAGATTCTTGTTTATTTGGCTGCTATGCCCTTGCTATCACTCACATGTCAACACACAGATTTTAAATAAGGCTAAGCCAATGCAGTGGTTTCTTCACTCTACAAAATTAAATAAGATTTGCCTTTTTTTTTTTTTTGCTGCTAGGCCTGTGTTTTCACTTAAATTCATCTTCAAAATACTGGTTTCTTGTAACAGGCTGTGAATGCAGCAGTTACTTCAACGTGGAAAGTTATGGAAGATACTTGTTTTTTTGGGTTCTATGTGCTTGCTTTCACTCACTATCAATGTAAAAATACTGCTTTTACATAATACTATGCCAAAACACTGGTTTCTTCAGTTTTGAAAACTAGGAAATATAATCTTTTCATTGGCAGCAAAGTGCTTATTCTCACTTACAATGAAAGCCAAAATGTTCCTTATACTATGTCAAAGCTGCTGGTTCCTCTGTTTTTAAATCTAAGTAAGACTCTTGTTTCTTACAATGCTATACATGTGTTTTCAATTACAATCGACTTAAAAACACTTCTTTGACTAACGTTTGCTGAATGCAATGAGTTCTTTGCTTTAGAAACCAAAAAAGAAACTTGTTTCATTGGCTGATTTTCATGTGCGTTTATTTACAATCAACCTCAAGATGCTGGTTTCACCTATCTCTCTGTGAATGCGGTAGTTACCTCAATTTTGAAAAATAAGTAAAATTACTTTTTTTTTCTTGTTTGGTTGGCTGCTATGCCCTTGCTTTCACTCACATATCAACACACAGGTTTTGCCTAAGTCTCAGCCTATGCAGGGGTTTCTTCACTTTACAAAACTAAATAAGATTTGTCTTTTCTTTGCTGGTAGCCCTGTGTATTCACTTAAAGTCATCTTCAAAACTCTGTTTTCCCATAACAGGCTGTCAATGCAGCTGTTAAGTCAACTTTGAAAGTTAAGTAAGATACTTTTTTTTGGGGTGGTTTTCACTTGCTTTCACACATTATCAATGTAAATACACTGCTTTTACCTAATTCTATTTCAAAACACTTTTTTTTTCAAACCTAAGCAATATACTCTTTACATTGACAGCTATGCACTTGTTTTCAGTTCTAATGTATGTCAAAACACTCGTTTCACTGTGCCAAATCTGCTGATTCCTCACTTTCAAAACCTAAGTAAGATTCTTGTTACTTACAATGCTGTACATGGGTTTTCCATTACAATCAACATGAAAACGCTGCTTTCCCCTATCATTGGCTGAATGCATTGAGTTCTTTGCTTTAGAAGACCAAAAAATAAACTGATTTCATTGGCTGATTTGCATGTGCATTCATTTACAAACAACTTCAAGACCCTGGTATCACCTAACTCTCTGTGAATGCAGTAATTACTTCAAGTTTGAAAGGTACATAAGATTCTTGGGTTTTTTTTTTGGATGCTATCTCCTTGCTTTCACTCACATGTCAACACACAGCTTTTGCCTAAGGTAAGCCAATGCAGTGGTTTCTTCACTTAACAAAAGTATATGACATTGGCATTTTATTTGCTGCTATGCCTGTGTTTTCTCTTAAGTTCATCTTCAAGACACTGGTTTCCCATAACAAGTTGTGCCTGCAGCAGTTAATTCAACGTTGAAATTTACTTAAGATACTTGTTTGTTTGGTTGCTATGCACTTGCTTTCTCTTATTATCAATGTAAAAACACTGGTTTTACATAATACTATGCCAAAACACTGGTTTCTTCAGTTTTCAAATCTAAGCAATATACTCTACATTGGCATATACGCAGTTGTTTTCACATCAACTGATTGTTAAAACAACACTTTCGCTATTACAAATCTGTCGTATCCTCACTTTCAAAATCTAAGTAACATTCCTCTTTCTTACAATGCTATACATGAGTTTTCAATTAAAAACAACTTGAAAATACTCTTTTTCCTAATGTTTGCTGAATGCATTGAGTTTGTTGCATTAGAAACCAAAAAGGAAACTTGTTTCATTGGCTGATTTGCACGTGTATTAATTTACAAACAACATCAAGAAATTGGTTTTCACCTATTTATCTGTGAATGCAGTAGTTACATCAAGTTTGAAGTGTAAGCAAGATTCTCATTTGTTTGAATGCTATGCCCTTGCTTTCACTCTCATGTTAACCCACAGCTTTTGCCTAAGGCTAAGCCAATGCAGTGGTTTCTTCACTTTACAAATCTAAATATGATTTGTCTTTTATTTGCTGTTATGCCTGTGTTTTCAGTTAAATTCATCTTCAAAACACTGGTTTCCCATAACAGGCTGCGAATGCAGCAGTTAATTCAACTTTGAAAGTTAAGTAAGATACTTGTTTGTTTGGCTGCTATATGCTTGCTTTCACTCATTATCAATGTGAAAACACTGCTTTTACTTAATACTATGTCAAAGCACGGGTTTCTTCAGTTTAAAACCTAAGCAATATACTCATTATATTGGCAGGTATGCACTTGTTTTCACTTACCATAAAGGGCAAAACACTGCTAATCCTATGCCAAAACTTCTGGTTCCTCATTTTGGAAATCAAAGAAAGATTCTTGTTTCTTACAATGCTATACATGTGTTTTCAATTACAATCAACTTGAAAACACTGCTTTTCCCTAACTTTGGCTGTATGCTTTGAGTTCTTTTCTGTAGAAAACCAAAAAAGAAACTTGTTTCATTGGCTGATTTACATGTGTAATCATTTACAAACAACTTCAAGACACTGGTTTCACCTATCTCTCTGTAAATGGAGTAGTTTCTTCAAGTTTGAAAAATAATTAAGATTCTTTTTTGTTTGGCTGCTATGCCATTGCTTTCACTCATTATCAATGTAGAAACACTGCTTTTGCCTAATACTATGTCAAAACGCTGGATTCTTCAGTTTTCAAATCTTACCAATATACTTATAACATTGGCAACTATGCACTTGTTTTCACACACATGTCAACACACAGCTTTTGTCTAAGGGTAAGCCAAAGCAGTGATTTCTTCACTTTAAAAATCTAAACAAGATTTGTCTTTTTTCCTGCTATGCCTGTGTTTTCACTTAAATTCATCTTCAAAACACTGGTTTTGGCTAACAGGCTGTGAATTCAGCAGCTAATTCACCTTTGAAAGTTAAGTAAGATAATTGTTTGTTTGGCTGCTATGCCCTTGCTTTCACTCATTATCAATGTAGAAACACTGCTTTTACCTAATACTATGCCAAAACACGGGATTCTTCAGTGTTCAAATCTTAGCAATATACTTATAACATTGGCAACTATGCAGTTGTTTTCACTTACAATGCTTGCGAAAACACTTCTTTTACTTTGCCAAAGCTCCCGATTCTTCACTTTGGAAATCTAAGTAAGATTCATATTTCTTACAATGCTATACATGTGATTTCAATTACAATTAACTTGAAAACACTGCTTTTCCCTAACATTGGTTGAATGAATTGAGTTCTTTGCTCTAGAAAACAAAAAAAAATATCTTGTTTCATTGTCTGATTGGCATGTGTATTCATTTCCAAACTATTTCAATACTCTGATTTCACCTAACTCTCTGTGAATTCTATAGTTATTTCAAGTTTGAAAGATAAGTAAGTTTCTTGTTAGTTTGCCTGCTATGCCCTTGCTTTCACCCACATGTCAACACACAGTTTTTGCTTAAGGCTAAGCCAATTCAGTGATTCTTCACTTTACAAATCAAACTAAGGTTTGTTTTTATTTGCTTCTATGCTTTTATTTAGCTTAAATTCATCTTCCAAACCCTGGTTTCCCATAAGAGGCTGTGAATGCAGCAGTTAATTCAACTTTGAAAGTTAAGTAAGATACTTGTTTTTTTGGATGGTATGCAATTGCTTTTACTGATTAGCAATGTAAAAACACTGCTTTTACCTAACACTATGCTAAAACAAAGGTTTCTTCCGTTTAAAACCAATGCAATATACTCATTTCATTGGCAGCTATTCACTTGTTTCCACCTGCAATAAATATCAAAACACTGTTTTTCTATGCCAAACTGCCAGGTCCTCAGTTTTGAAAACTAATAAATATTCTTGTTTCTTACAATGCTATACATGTGTTTTCAAATACAATCAACTTGAATACACTGCTTTTCCCTAACTTTGGCTGAATGCATTTGGTTCTTTGTTTAGATAACCAAAAAAGAAAGTTCTTTCATTGGCTGATTTGCATGTGTATTCATTTACAATCAACTTTTAGACATTGGTTCACCTAACTCTCTTTGAATGCATTTGTTATTTTAAGTTTGATAGGTAAGTAAAGTTCTCACTTGTTTGGCTGCTATGACCTTACTTTCCCTCACTTGTCAACACACAGCTTTGCATAGGGCTAAGCCAAGGCAGTTGTTTCTTCACTTTACAAAACCAAATAAGCTTTTCTCTTATTTGCTGCTATGCCTGTGTTTTCACTTAAGTTCATCTTCAATACACTGGTTACCCGTAAGGGCCTGCGAATGCAACAGTTAATCAACTTTGAAAGTTTAGTAAGATACTTGTTTGTTTGGCTGCTATGCACTTGCTTTCATTCATTATCAATGTAAAAACACTGCTTTTACCTAATACTATGCCAAAATTCTGGTTTCTTCAGTTTTCCAAACTAAGCAATATACTCATTACATTGGCAGCTTTGAGCTTGTTCTCATTTTCAATGAATGTAAAAACACTTCTTTATCTCTGCCAAATCTGCCGGTTCTTCACTTTGAAATTGAAGTAAGAGTCTTGTTTCTTACAATGCTATACATGTGTTTTCAATTACAATCAACTTGAAAACACTGCTTTTCCCTAACTTTGGCTGATTGCATTGAGTTCTTTGCTTTAGAAAACCTAAAAAGAAACTTGTTTCATTGGCTGGTTTGCATTTGTATTCATTTACAGAAAACTTCAAGACACTGGATTCACCTAACTCTCTATGAATGCAGGGGTTACTTCAAGTTTGAAGGGTAAATAAGTTTCTTATTTGTTTGGATGCTTTCATTCAGATGTCAACACACAGCTTTTGTGTAAGGCTAAGCCAATGCAGTGGTTTCTTAACAAAACTAAATAAGATTTGTCTCTAATTTGCTGATATGCCTGTGTTTTCACTTATATTCATCATTAAAACACTGGTTTTCCGTAACAAGCTGTGAATGCAACAGTTAATTCAACTTTGAAAGTTAAGTAAGATACTTGTTGTTTTGGATGGTATCCACCTGCTTTCACTCATTATCAATATAAAAACACTGTTTTTACCTAATACTATGCTAAAACACAGGCTTCATCCGTTTAAAATCAAAGCAATATACTCATTTCATTGGCAGCTATTCACTTGTTTCCACCTACAATGAATGTCAAAACACTGCCTTTCTATGCCAAACTACCAGGTCCTCACTTTCAAAATCTAAATAATATTCTTGTTTCTTACAATGCTATACATGTGTTTTCAAATACAATCCACTTGAAAACACTGCTTTTCCCTAACTTTGGCTGAATGTATTGAGTTCTTTGCTTTAGAAAACCAAAAAAGAAACTTGTTTCATTGGCTGATTTCATGTGTATTCATTTACAGACAAGTTCAAGACACTGGATTCACCTAACTCTCTGTGAATGCAGTAGTTACCTCAACTTTGAAAGGTAAGAAAGATTCTTGTTTGTTTGGCTGTTATGCTCTTGATTTCACTCACATGTCAACACACAGATTTTGCCTAAGTCAAAGCCAATGCAGTGGTTTCTTCACTTTACAAACCTAAATAATATTTGTCTCTTATTTGCTGCTATTACTCTGTTTTCACTTAAAGTAATCTTCAAAACACTGGTTTCCCATAATAGGCAGTAAATGCAACAGTTAATTCAACCTTGAAAGTTAAGTAAGATACTTATTTTCTTGGCTGTTGTGCAATTGCTTTCATTAAGTATCAATATGAAAACCCTGCTTTTACCTAATACTATGCCAAAACACTGGTTTCTTCAGTTTTTAAAGCTAAGCAATATACTCATTACATTGGCAGCTAAGTTCATGTGTACACTTACAATGAATGGCAAAACACGGTTTTTACAATGCCAAAGATACCAGCTCCTAACTTTGCATATCTAAGTAAGATTCTTGTTTCTTACAATGATATATATGTGTTTTCAATTACAATCAACTTGAAAACACTGCTTTTTCCTAAAATTGGCTGAATGCATTGAATTCTTTGCTTTAGAAAACCCAAAAAGAACTTGTTTCATTGTTGGATTTGCATGTGTATTCATTTACAATCAAATTTAAGACACTGGTTTCACTTATCTCTCTGTGAATGCAGTAGTTACTTCAAGTTTGAAAGGTAATTAAGATTCTTATTTGTTTGGCTGTTATCCCTTTGCTTTCAATCACATGTCAAGACACAGCTTTTGCCTAAGTCAAATCCAATGCAGTGGTTTCTTCACTTTACAAAACTAAATAAGATTTGTCTTATATTTCCTGCTATGCCTGTGTTTTCACTTAAATTCATCTTCATAACCCTTGTTTCCCATTACAGACTGTGAATGCAGCAGTTAATTTCACTTTGAAAGTTTGGGAAGATACTTGTTTTTATGGCTGCTATGCACTTGCTTTCACTCATTATTAATGTAGAAACACTGCTTTTCCCTAATACTACGCCAAAACACTGGTTTCTTGAGTTTTCAACACTAAGCAATATACTCATTATATTGGCAGCTCTGCACTTGTTTTCACTTTCAATGTTTGTAAATATGCTGCTTTTACTATGCCAAATCTGCAGTTCCTCACTTTGGAAATCTAACTAAGATTCTTGATTCTTACAATGCTATATATGTGTTTTGAATTACAGTCAACTACAAAACACTGCTTTTCCCTAAAGTTGGCTGAATGCATTGAGGTCTTTGTTTTAGAAAACCAAAATTAAACTTGTTTCATTTGTGGATTTGCATGTGTATTCATTTACAATCTGCTTTAAAACACTGGTTTCACCTTTCTCTCTGTGAATACAGTCGTTACATCACGTTTGTAAGGTAAGTAATATTCTTGTTTGTTTGGCTGCTATGCCGTTTCTTTCAATCACATGTTAACCTACAGATTTTTCCCTAAGTCAAAGCCAATGCAGTGGTTTCTTCACTTTACAAATCTAAATAAGATTTGTCTCTTATTTGCTGGAGTGACTGTGTTTTCACTTAAATTAATCTTCAAAACACTGGTTTTCCGTAACAGGCTGTGAATGAAACAGTTAATTCAACTTTGAAAGTTAAGTAAGGTACTTGTTTGTTTGGGTGCTATGTGCTTGCTTTCACTCATTATTAATGAAAAAGAAAACACTGCTATTATGTAATACTATGCCAAAACACTGGTTTCTACAGTTTTCAAAACTAAGCAATATACTCATTACATTGGCAGCTCTGCACTTGTTTTCACTTACAATTAATTGCAAAACACTGCTTTTACTATGCCAAAGCTGTGGTTTCCTCACTTTCAAAATAAGATTCTTATTTCTTACAATGATATACATGTGTTTTCAATTACAATTCACTTGAAAACACTGTTTTTCCCTAACATTGGCTGAATGCATTGTGTTATTTGGTTTAGAAATCCAAATAGTAACTAGTTTCATTGGCTTCTTTCCATGTGTATATATTTAAAAACAACTTCAAAATACTGGTTTTACCTATCTCTCTGTGAATGCAGCAGTTACTTGAAGTTTGAAAGTCAAAAAAGGATCCTTGTGTGTTTGGCTGCTAAGATTTTGCTATCACTCACATGTCAACACAGAGTTTTGCCTAAAGCTAAGCCAATGCATTGGTTTTTTCACTTTAGAAAACTAAATAAGATTTGTCTTTTATTTGCTGCTTTGCCTGTGTTTTCACTTAAATTCATCTTGAAAACACTGGTTTCCGTAAAAGGCTGTGAATGCAGCAGTTAATTCAACTTTGAAAATTAAGTAAGATACTTGATTGTTTGGCTGCTATGCACTTACTTTCACTCATTATCAATGTAAAAAACACTGCTTTTACCTAATACTATGCCAAAACACTGGTTTCTTCAGTTTTCAAAACTAAGCAATATACTCATTACATTGCCAGCAATGCACTTGTTGCACTTGCAATTAATGTCAAACTACTGCTTTTACAATGCCAAATCTGCCGGTTCTTCATTTTGGAAATCTAAGTGAGATTCCCGTTTCTTACAATCCTTTACATGTGTTGGAGCTGTGGACTAGAGTGGACTTGGTGGTGTTCTGTTGTAGACATATTGTGATTCAGGAATGGAAGAAATTGTAACAGTGAGGTGGAGCCGGTGGCCACTGGACATTTTTGGGGCAGGGTGAGGAGGGGCAGTTGATATGCTCGGGCTTTTTTCGGACTTTGGGGGTTGTCCTGAGAGGTGAAGCAGCGACGAATGTA